>JANHGO010007656.1:0-56221 GCA_024606505.1 Aquila spilogaster
AATATATTATATATATAATATTAATAATTATATAATTATATAATTATATAATTATGCCTTTTGCTTCTCTCACTGCCTCTGAGGGACCCAGTGATGACAGTACCCTGAACAAATCCATCAGTCCCACTACAATCTCCCTTAGCTGCTCCCTTCACATGGTGGTAATTGTCTTCCAGACCAAGAGCAAGGCTGGGATCAAAACTTACCGAATCTATGGCAGTAGCCTGCCACAGAGACATTCTGTATGTGACAGAATAGAGCAAAAAGCAGAAGGGACCTGTGATTATCAAATGCCACAAGCTAAATAAAATCTGGGGGAGGAGCATCAGAGTACAACATAGCAGCAGCAGTTTGGTAGTTCTTCTGCACAGAAGGTGAAGGAGCCCAAAGCTTATATTTCAAACCACATGTCAAGGTGCAGGTTCAGAGAGAAAGTAAAATGGAATCATTATAGGAAGAAATATCAAATTGCTGTCATGAGGTAAAAATAGTTGCACAGATGTTTACACCGGCATTTTATTTCTAGTAGCTATTCCTCAAAAGAAAATGCCTTTAATTCAGAGTTTAAGTCTGCTATATTCATAAACCACACATTTAAAATTCATTTGAGGAATCACATGGTATAATAATAAAATTAGTTAATTTATTTTTAGTATGAGAAAAATGCTCCCTATTTTTCCCATTTTCCTATGTTATTTTTGGGTGGATTTTTTCTCCACCTTTATGTTTGGATTGTTTTTGCTTCATAAAGAAAAATTACTAAATAATACGCAACTCACTGTTATCTGACATGACCAAGCAAACACAGCAGCATTTTTCTTCAGAAAAGAACAGACACCACTTGAGCTGCATATTCTACTTGTCACTAAGAATACGCAGTATAGAAAAAGAAATTAGAAGAACATTAAGTCACAACTTCTATATATTCATAGAAAATCGTAGTGCTAGGACAGAGGCACCTGGTGGTAAACACAACAAACACCACATTTACAGACATCATTGAAGTAATTGTAACTTCATTTGAGTTAGAAGAGACCCTTAAAGGTTATCTGCTCCAAACCCCCTGCAGTGAGCAGGGACACCTACAGCTCCATCAGGTGCTCAGAGCCCCGTTCAGCCTGACCTTGAGCGTCTGCAGGGATGGGGCACCCACCACCTCACTGGGCAACCTGTGCCAGTGTCTCACCACCCCTTACTGTAAAAAACTTCCTTATGTCCAGTCTAAACCTCCCTTCTTTTAGTTTGAAACCATTTCCTCTTGTCCTATCATAACAGACCCTGCTAAAGAGTCTGTCCACTTCTTTCTTAGATACTGCCAGGCTGCTCTCAGGTCTCCCGCAGCCTTCCCTTCTCCATGATGCGCAGCCCCAGCTCTCAGCCTGTCCTCGTAGGGAGGTGCTCCATCCCTCAGATCACTTTTGCATCCCTCCTCTGGACGCACTCCAACAGCTCCGTGTCTCTCCTGTACTGAGGACTCCACATGCGGATGCAGCACTCCAGATGAGGTCTCACGGTGCAGAGGGGCAGGATCCCCTCCCTCAATCTGAAGACAATAGGTATATTCGTAGCAAACTCTACTGCTAGGACAGAGGCACATAGTGGTAGACACCACGCTCACCACATTTACAGTCCTGGTTTAAGTAATCACCTAACTTTTGGTATAGCTTAAACAGATCAATTAACATTTTTTTTTCCTTTTGCATGAAATGCAAGATAACAGACCAGCAATAAGTCAAGACTCATATCAGCTGAGAATTCTGAGCTTTTTTGAACTCCTTTTTCCTCCTGTCTGTCACAAAATCATTTCACAATAACCTTTACCTTCTCTCCATCTTCAAAAGCTCCGTCAGTTCTCACTAACAGATTGCAGTGAAATCAAGAACTGCAATTCAAGCTTCTGTCATTCAAGCCCACACAAGTCTTGTGCAGTTTGCTCATGGCTCACAGAAGGCCACATTCACCCGCAGTCCCAATCACACGTAGGTATTCACCACGACCGAAGTGGGTGTCCATATTTCAAGCAGCTAATTGTAACTTGGCCGCTCTCTTACTTGTGGCTCCAAAATGGTGTGAACCACATGTGCATCAAAAAAAGACTGCAGGATGTTTGTGAACAACGATGCCAAGAACTGGATTTCTTGCTTTTGAAAAGACACGTGAAATGAAGAACAGGAGAACTACAGACCAGTTTAACCATCTGAACTATTTCCAAGTTTTCAGAACAGCGTTCTTGCTTTAAATGGAAAAAAGTGTACAAAAGAAAAACGTTCTGAAGCGCAACTGAATTCACTGTTCCTCTGCCTAGCTACATAGTATGAGCATTATTGCATTTCTGACCCCTTCCCCTGGAGCAGACACAGCAACACCCCGAGATGGAAAAAGTGAATGCCAAGCCTGTCCTTTCAGCTGTACCTATCCTCTGCTTCTAGATACCAAAAATCCTCTGCTGAGAGAGAGGTGAAGTAGAGGTTCTGTTTGGCATGGCACTAAAGGGATAAACAAAAGGCAAAACATCCCGAAGTGCAGCTGAACCGCTCCTTTAAACTCATGGTGTATCCATTTAATCAGAAAACAGCTGGGATGGAAAATGTGATTTTTCTTGGCAGTCTGTGTAACATTTTCTTCTCACTGGTGAAAAGTATGATCCCGAGGGTTTATAATTAGGCAATAATTAATCAGGCATACAAGCACCTCAGCAAATGACACAATGCTTCAGCATCTCTGAACATTTCTTCACTTCTTTCTGCTTTATCCAAAATACACTGTGAAAATCAAACTCCAAAGCTAAAGCCTGAGAGCCTGCCAGGTGAGCCAAGGAAGTTCATAGCACCAGTCAACAGCAGAGCTAAGTGTGAGCACTTCTGCTCTACAGGTAATCCAGGTGGGGAAGATCCATGCACATTCTATGGCTTAGTAAGATTTTGTAGCTTGAAGGAAGATAATAAATGGATCCATACAAAGAAAGGTACTCTGGTAACTAAATTTGACTCTAGATTCAAACAGAGCATCTTACTTCAAGCTTCAATTTAGTCTGCTATGAATGGAGAGCTATCTGCATAGTCTGGACCTGAACCCTTCCACAGGTCAGAAGGGCCCAGAGGTAGATTTTAGTTTAGTTTGTAGCTCTTGGAAAGAGCTACAGTACATTGCATTGAGTTTGTGTCAAGAAAACACCTTCAAATTTATCTAAGTGAGGTGACATAAGAACAGCTTTGCTAAAACTAAAGTTGTGCATGTCAAGAGATACAAAAATCCCAGTTCCACCTGGTCAAAAACCAGCACACTATGTGCTTAATGCTGCTGAAACGCTAAGGCGGCACATAAAGTCTCTTTGTAGTTACTATGAGTGAGTGCGAACTGGCAATAAGCACACTCCCAAACAAGTGGATGACTAATTTGCCTGGTGTCAGAATCTCATTTTTACACCAAGCATTTCTTTCCAACACTCACAAACTGAGATGGTGCCACTGAAACAGAGCCACTTTTGTGGCAGACAGTGGCAACTGAAAACACATCGTACAACGTTTGAGGGAAATAAAATTTTGGCAAAGACAATGTTGTGAAAATTCCATTTCTGTGAAAATTGCTCTGGGAACTTTCAACTGTGCTTCAAGTAATGCAAGTAGTTTCAATTCATTTACCTTCAGCTACATAAAGCAGAGGCAAGACCTTGAGATACCTTTTTCTTCTTTGTTCCTCATCCTTACAACTCACTCTTTCCTTAGAAAAAAAAACAAGACTCAATTTGTACTTTGTCTTCTCCAATCCATTGCTAAGAACAGCTGTGCAACATACAGCTGAGGAGTAAGCACAAGGATTTGCTAAACTTGTGTTTAACTAAGCACAAGATTTTACCTAGAGAAAGGTGGAAAAAACAGTTGATCGTGGTTCACTGCTGTGAATATGCACGACAGGAGTGCTGAAACAGTTGTGAGCAGTAATTTACCTCTCACCACTTTGGTCCAAACTCTGACATAAGTCAATAGAAATTGCACACTCAAGTGTATACATAGATGAAATATAATCTTGCCAGCTGAAAATTAATCAGACTATACAGTTATTCTATATGCTGAATCTGGAAAGAGATTTAGAAGCAAATTGTAAATTGGCCGAAAGACATGTTCAAAGGAAAGGAGGAGGGAGCATCAGGATAAAAAATAAAGTATTTTGACTTTTATTGTCAAACATACTTTCGCTTTCAGCTTGACATAAAAAGGGGAACGGATGCTCACCAGGAAAACATCTTTAGATCTTTCTAATGCACATTCTGTTGGAAGGAGTAATACCGAATAATTGGTTAAGAAAAAGCATAAACAAAAACCAAACGGACTCCAGGAAACAAGATCCCTGGCTTTCCGTACGCTGTGTGTTGGTTTTGTGCTCAGACTGCTTCTCTGTACAGCTGCTAACACTTGGCTGAAGGCCTGCAGTTACTCTCAGAGCTATTGTCCTGCTCTGAACATATGAGTGATGAGGTCTGAACAGGATAGCAAATTATGTTTGAAAACGTTTCTTTGAGGAGTCTGGTATCTGTTGAAGATATCAAATATAAGCAGCATTTAAAGCCATTAACACTATCCCTGTTGGAACTTCAGTGTTCATCAGTTTCACCAAGTTGCCTAGAAACGCTATTAAAATTTGGCAGAAGCAGTGAAGAAGCACTACAGTGCCATGCCTTGCGTTCATGGCTGTTTTAGAGCGGAGTGGGTCTCCTTCTCGTCTTATTTGCACTGATAGAAATCCAGCAACATCAATGGAATTCTTCCTGGTTTGCGCCATCTAAACAAATCAAAACAGACTTCACTTCACACCAAAAGACATGCTTAAAGCTACTGTATCATTGTCTAGGGTGGGATCACACTTTCTGAAGTTGATATTGATTATCTTGACCTGTTGGAGCTGGAAAACTCAAGTCCTCCAATAAAAAATGGGGAGCTATGTGCGGTCTTGTATGTTTTTTTTCACAAAATCAAACATTTCAAAATCTTATCAGGCACATGTGCAGGCTGCAGCAGATACTTCCAACACCCACTTGCAAGGTTTCTAATCATGAAATCATGGTAAAGGGTTTTAACATGAGCCCATATTTAAGGTAACAGCAACACTGACCAGCTATGGAGCAGAAATTTGTGTCTAAAAGAAAACAACAAAAAACAAAAGAGAGAGCTCCATCCAAACATGTCTTCTAATCGGTTCAAAATATACATACAGGTATATTGGACTAGGACTTCCAAGCTGCTGGCTAAGTGATACATTTCCTATCACTAGGATCAAGAAGTTGTTAACATAAATCAAGGCATGGCTGCTTATTTGCAGGAAATAACTCCAAAGAAGTAAGATGTAAGAGTTACAATGTAGTAAGTTGACATAATAAACACACAAAATAACAAGAACACAGCCATAGCAAGATATAAAAAGACTCAGCTCTAAATGGTAAAAAAGTACCTACAGACCACCCAGCATATTATAACATGCAATCAGCAGCTGACAGAAAAACAGAGAATTTGTAAGAGGTAAAAATCATCAGCATTAAAAGAACAGCAAAAATATAATCGAAAGTTGGTAATTTGGATGTGAAAAAATGTCCTTATAGTATAACATCCATCCGGTAGTTTGGCTATGGGATGTTATGATAGGATCTTAGTGAAAGGATAACTAAATTCATGAGGAGAACACCTGCGCATTTTACTGTATTATGATTTTATTAAAACTGAAAACATTAGAACTCTATGAGTAACAAATTCTATTTCTCCCGGTGAACTTCTCCACTGTCCCTCCCAGGAGTTAAATGTTCCCTGTGATTGGTCAAATAGGCGGTAACCCGTTCAATAAATATATCTGTATATTTACATGTAACTGCCAGACTGCACTTTGCTGAGTTAGAAATAACTTTACAGCATCTTAATAATAGTTATACTCCGTAGTAAGAAAGAAAATGGTGTGAGAATAAATCCAGACAAAATGTTCAGAAAAGACAAAGCATCTTTTTGAAAGGTTGGGTAGTGGTATGGCCTCAAAGACAAATCCGTGATGCACCAACGATACACAAATAATGATTCCAAACCTGGTAAATACAGCAGTCTGCATTTTCCTTCTCATCACTTTTGCTGGTGAGCTTATCAGGCGTTTAAGAACTCTCAGCAATAATTTCCTTCTTTTTGCTTCTATTTATTTCAGTAATTTAAGCAGAAAAACACTGAGGATTCTTCTACATTTTTACTTAGACAGATGGGCACAAGACCACGTGCATCAGTACAATTAACAGTAACATCTTTATCTGGCATAATAATTTGTAAACTGTGTGAAGATTGCAGCAATCACACTTATTCCTGTGTATACTTTTAACCAGAAAACAGGAATGTTCAACAAAAGAATATGAAGGGCGCTGTAATTCTAAACGTTGTTTAAGATAATCATAAGTGTGAGAGATCCACAACAATACTTGAGAAGCAGCATAATCCATGAGCTGAAACAGCAGTTCCAAGGCCTTTTGGTAAGCGTGTTTTTTTGGAATATCCCCTCTAAAATGTTTTCTTTAAGTTTGTTAAAACAAGTGAGGCCTGCCCACTCTCTTATGTCTTGCTTGATTGGTTTCTTTCCAAGTATGACATGATCTCAGTCCATATGGTTTAAATTAGGGTGAGGCGCTTTGCAATGCTGTGACAAAAAAGAGTAAGTCATAACAAAGCCAACCAACTGCAGTAACATGTTCAGCAAGACCACAGCTATGATTGCTTAATTCTACAGACTGGAGCCACGTGAAGCACTACCACAGATCTGACATGGCAACAGCTAACAAAAGTTTCTCCTGCACCATCTCATGTCATCTGAGATATTCCTTTGCCAGCTTCTGATATCATAATTTGCCTCCACCGTTGTTTAAATGCCAATTTAAACTCAGGTTTGCTAAAAATCTTTGATACTGCCTCTCGATGTTCTTGATCTTCAGACCAAATGGTCTGGCAAGATATGAAGTTGTTTAGGCCCCTTTTTCTTGGAATTACCCTTCACGCTACCTCTGCTTTCAAGTCTCAAGGTCAGAAATCATTGAGCAAGTTATTGATATCATTTAAAGATGACTGTGAATTCACATATGCTGAAGTTAGGAAGCATTACAGCCTTGGCAGCCATGCCCAGTACAGCAGCACAGAACTCAGTACACTCAGTGAACTGAATATTTTCTCAAGATGTCAGGGATAGTAACTGGAGAATAATTTGGAAATGGTTACAACAGAACAAAAGAAACAGTAAAGCCTCAAAGCCCCAGTGCCTCCGATATCACAGCCACGGGCTGAGTTCTTCTGTAAGCCTATGGCAAACATTCTTCAAAAGCATGCAACTTCTCTGAGCATGACTTCACAGAAAAGCAGGAATTTCTGAGCAACATCTACACTGTCACTGTACCAATAAGCATCTGAGACTGACAGTAAATGGTCCTCAGATAGACTTAGGAGTCAATAACAACCAAATATAGGTTACCAGCACTTCTGCCCTGACAGCAGTTCCCAGGAAAGTAACATCTGTCAGGCTTCGCTGGGCACTCAGCCCTGCAGATGACAGTCCATCAACAACCAACTTTCCAGGCAGTCAGGTACCCAAGAAACCGAGACCAGTCCAAAGAACAGCTACAGACTGACCAGCAGACTTGACTTCTCATTTATTCTGCTATAAAAGAACCTACCAGCTGCTATCCACTCTTCAGCCTACCACATAAATATAGCTGGGCTCTATAGACTCTTCTCCTCAGGACCTGGCTTCTGTATTGATTGCTTTCTGCTCTACATTCCTGATCAACTGTATCCCAGATTCCTTTCATCTGTTGTAAAGATTTCCTAGTTTCCTAATCTCCAGGCAACTCACCACAATGCTTCTGGGAAAGCTTGGTGCAAACATCAGTATCTTTGGTTCCTAGTGGTTCTTTTCCTTCCTTAGGGTATTTGCTTCCCAGTCTTTCACCAGACATCCTACTTTGCACCACCAGACACTTCCATGACACTGTACTGCAGCAGCAATGGCTTTTTACAGTAGTTTGAACAAGCACAGTGGAATGACAAAACACCATCACTAGACAGCTCAGAAACTCATCAATAGGTTTAACCACATCACAGAGCCTGAGTCTGTTTTTACACTGCCAGCAGAACTACGTGTGACTTCTCCAAGAGGCCAGATACAAGCACTGGAATGGATCTTTACAGCTTGGCATCGCTGCTGCCCGCTGAGGAAGAACAGTATGATGAGGTGGGAGAACAGCACCACAGCCTCTTTTGTTCTAATGGAGAAAAAATCCAGGCGAACTATTTTTAGATGAAAGCATTCTGCTTGAATTAAACTCAGAACCAGCTTTAAAAAGCAAGAATAAATCTGGTATAGGAGAAATGCAAAAATACTGTTAGCAGAAAAATATGTTTACAGTTCTCCAAAAAGAGTCTGAAAGACGCACTTCCTTGCAAACTTACACGGAGTCTAGAAACGAGCCAGTAACCACTCTGTACCTTCCAAACACTCTTTGAAGCTGCATGCACCTCCCGTGGGAGTTTTGAGAATGCTTTGAGTGAGTGCAGTGATGGACTGAAGCAGCAGTATCCGTGTAAATGAGGAAAACAGCCGCACACTGAATAAAACAATGCAAAGAGAAGGGAGTCACTACAAGAAGCTTTTCAAGAAAGATCAGTTAGCAACGTCCACCCTCCACTTACATCGTTTTAATTACTCTATGACAGCAACAATTCTTTCTTTCTTTCTATGCTTACTCCAGCGCTTTATTTGCAATAAAGACCTTGAAGGCTGAAGTTGGGCAATAGAGCAGAGAGGGGAGGGCCAAAAGGAGGCCAGCCTGTGATTCCTCACAGTGATCCCAGTCCAATCTGACTGTGCCAGAGCTGACCCCTCCTGCCAGGTTAGCTGTGCGCCGATGCCCCAAGCTGAGTTTCAAATTGACTTAACCTAGAGATAAAACTTTAATTTTATAAGAGCAGAAAGAGAGAAAAAGAAGAAAAGACTAAAAAAAGATGTATACATTACACACTACAAAGGCTGACAAAACGCACAGTGTGATTTTAAAGTACTTAATTATTGCTACCAGCATAGTATTTATCTATAGCTATTTTGTTTAAATGCTATTTGTGCTATTTTTTAAACTCAAACTCATTTTATCAGACTGCCCTTCTGCTGCCATCTGTCACACAGCAACAAAGTGTAACAGAATACTGGTGGGAAGGTTCAACCTCTACTGCCATACCACTAACATCCACCTCTGATGTCATGGGTAAACAGAATAAAACGGGAGACATGAAATTTGGAGCAGTCCTCATACAAGGATCCCACACTGCCAGCTCCCTCAGCCCAGCTTCATCCAGCTCTGGTATGGGTACACAATTTCATTTTCCTAAAATTAACCAGAACCCTCAAAGCAGATTTTGTACCCGCTTTACCTGGCCTCCTGCCAGTTTCAGGGCAACAAATAGGATCTGGCCTAGCACAGAAGCCCACAAGTATTGCAGATAATACCCAGAATAAAGACAATCAGTATGAACCTAACCTGCTTCGATACTCTGAATGTATCTCCATGAATTTACAACGGACAGTACTTTCCTATTATCAGGTACTAGGAATCTGAAAAGCAGCTTGATGTGTTTTGAACTATGGCCCAAGTGCAAAGTGGAAGGGCCAAGCTGAGAAACAACTATTTTGGTGTTTGGCACTGGCTGGAAACAAAACACACAGCAGGAATGGAAACACAGTCCAGCAGAGAAAGCAATTAACAGAAAGCCGTAAATGAAGCAGAGCTCCCCATCACAAAGCACCATTCCTTATAACCACATAGTTCCTAGAAGGAGAATAATCTATTAAGGGAGTTGTCCTCTGTATTGAGGCTAGTAATGCTTATTTTACACACCACCGAGTGTGTAAAATTTGATATAAGTTTGGTGTTAATGGCAACATGGCTTATCTGACAAATAAAGAGCTGTTATGCAGAAAGGAATATCCTTCACTTGCTCTGGTGTCACTTGGCAACAACTTTGAGTGCTAGCACTTTCATGTCACTGGCTGGCTGTGCGTCACGAGCAGGAGTTGAGTTTGTAGAAAGCAGTGAGACTGACAGAAGTAGGTTATAGGCAGGAATAACATAAAGCTCTCAGCTCTGGCTGGAAAGCTTATGAAAAAAGCCTGCATTTTCTTCTAGGGAGTTTTAAATTATTAAAGTCTTGCTTTTTTTTTTTCTTAAATCTGTTTTCAATAACTATGGAGCTAAAAAATATGAAGACAATTATAGCTGTCTGTGCAAAACAGCAGTGTCAGACCTCACATTTCCCAGCTGACCTTTCATCAGATGAAAATTCCCACAGTAACCTTCTCCAATCGCAGAATGAGGAATTATGAAAATTTGCAAAGAAGCATTCTGTCCAATGACCGTGTGCATATGGCAGATGCTCAGGTGGGTGTTAACATGATTTATATAGGAGGAATAGCATAAAAGCTGAAAAACCTGCTCCACCTTTAAAAATTGTTCTATAAGAAGGTCAGCTCCGAACAGAGAAGGTCTTTGCTGAGGAACTGGTTATGAACCACAGTATGTTGGTCCTCTGGCTGCAGAAACATGAATGCCAGAAGCTATTAAGAAGGTCTGAAAAAACAGTGACAGTGGTACATCTTTCAAACACGGCTTAACTGGCTCCTTCCTTCACTCTGAAGTGCTGCACTGAAAGTCACCTGCAAGGAGAACATTCTCTAGAAAGATCAAGGCAAAAGGCTCCCTGTAACTAACACTTGGATTTGTCCTGTCCCAGCGTTGGCTTGGTCAATAAACGTGAGAGAAAGCAACACAAACCTCAGTCTGGCTGGAAGCAGCTTAGTACTTAGTATCATAAAAAGCATCTTAAAAATAAATTATTTTTTCTCCCCAAAGCACTCTGCTGGCTACATGTGAAAATATCTCAGAGTTTGTGTGCAGAGGAAACAGAGCACAGAGGAATGTATATGTTCACATGGCTTGGGGAAGAGATTTGTTAACTCCCACGTTCTTACTTCATATCTGACTACAAGCCCTACTCCAGCCACAGACATATCACTCCACTTGGCTTTCCCAGCCTTATGTAGGCTTCTCCTCATAAACCAACTCAGACAGGACTCAGCTACAGTTCCTTCTCCCCACAGTGCATTCAGCCACCCAAAACACCTGTGATAACTGCCAGCTGTCCTTCCATGCTCCCATGCCCACTCACACATCAGGCAGAAATGAAGTGAGCCAAGAGAAGTGCCAACTGCTGGCCACAGGCCCCCAAAGGCTGCTGGCCATCCCTGATCAGTGTGCATTACCCTGGGGATGCTCAGCACTGCACCATCCTCAGCTTTTCATTGCCTGTATCACACTACAGGCTGACAGGGAAGACTGGAGAGCAGCCTATAGGGAACACAGAACTAGCTTCAGTCCTGCCATCATCAAAATATCTGTTACTCATTGAGCCTTTATGAGAGGACTGTGGCAATTACTAAGTCTTTTCCTTGTTGTAACAGATTCTCAGCTGTTATAAATCAATGAAGTTATGTCATTTTAAAGACAGCTGTAATGATTTACAGCTGAACACTAGGCCCGCTTTAAGGACAATGCTTCCTGACTTCCCCTAAGAATTAGTCTTCAGGTACAGAATTCTTTTCCTTATTTACTGGATAAGAAATTAGGATCTATTAGGTACCATATAGCTACAGCTGCCCAGTCTGAAAGACTGCAGATCTCCCCTACTTATCTTGCTCCATATAGAAACCCAATTCATCCTACACGCGCTGTTCACCTGAAATGCAGTCAGACATTCACAGGCTCTATCACAGACAGACACCATGAAAAATCAGTAAACGATGGCTTCAGCTTTTTCGCATGTGGTTAAATGTCTTTGAAGCTCCTAAATTTTTAATTAAAAAGAGCATACAAAAAGAAGGATACGTATTTTTCTGGCTGTAAAATGCAGGTGCTTCCCTCAAGAGAACTAACATCTCTTCTATGGTATTGTTTGGTTTTCAATGGTTGAGATAGAAATGTTAATGAATTTACCTTAGACAGTTAAAAGATGATGCATTCCAGCAAAGTGAGCCAGACCTAAACAGAGATAGATCAGGCTAGATAATGTAAGAATAAATAAAATGAAGCGAATTCATCTCTCTCCATAAAGGCAAGAATACAACTGAAGACAAGTGGGGTTTTTTGTTCATTTTAGATTTCGCACATGCTTTTCCAGTCATCATGTTACTAATGGTAGCAAATCTCATTTTAATCATTACTTCTCACTCTTCAATTGTGTTTTCACAGATTCTACAACAGAGCAGTAAGACCCTCTTTAGTAAGGTGCATATCATATTGGAGAGAGTATTAAAAATTTAACTCACCATTACTGATTATACCCACATGAACACCTATACTTCATAGCATTTCCCAGCTTTTTTTGGGTATATCCAAAGTCCAGGACAACTCTGAACCTAGAAAGTATAATCCAGATGACAAGTGAAATAACTACAGCCGCCCCGACACTGCACTTTATATCCATGTCCTTCTAAGTGATTTTGATTAATAGCATTCCTAACAGCAATCCACTGAAATGAAGTGGAGCAGTTGCCCGGATCTGTTGCCTGAAAATAACAAAACCAAAATGGAGCGTTTACTTCTCCACTCAGTAATCAAACTTTCCCGTCAAAATTTCTTACAGAGTAATTTAATTTTCAATGAAAAAAATAACCATTTTTCAAGCACAGCTTTCAACAAACTGTTGGGTTCTGGAAATGTTTTGCTCTTAAAGGAAAAGTTCTGCCAAAACCTTGTGGCTGACAGCTGAGGTTAAGGGAAAATGGGCTGTTGGGTTTCTTTTTTTCCTCCTTTTTTTGCACCACATGGGCAAAATTTTTGAATTCCTACAATTTTCTGAAGATCGCGATGAAAACTTTTACCATTTTTCAGCAAATATAATCTCATAAAAGCTTCTTATAGCTCATATGAGTATCCCCTGGGGAAAGCAATGACTGTGGGAGTCACGTGGGGCTTATGCCTTCCATGAAGTTTAGTAATACCCCCTTCAAGCGTGCAAGTGTGTGGTGGCTGGTTCTAAACCTGTAACAAAAGTTTTCCTGTGCTATACTTTCACCTAGAAGTCTCAAAGCATTAATAAGTGTTCTTACCCACGTGATGCCTCTGTGTTCTGGCCACTGGAATGCTGAGCGTGAGCAGGGCTTGCTTTAATTTGACAAACTCTGGCTAGCAACATGCCAGTGCCACCACGCAGGCACTACAGAACTTGCCAGCTCCTGTCTAAAGTGAGAGACATCAGTCCCCTTGAGAAAGTCTGACACACAACACTGCTAAACATCTCAATACCTGCTAGTCCACCTAACCCAAGTATCACAGCATCTAAGGATCAGAATTTTGTCTCTAAACTGTGCACAGTTGCATGGCTAGCTCCAGAAGGTGTAAATCATATGCTACAGGCAGGACTGCAGAGCCAGAAATAAGCAAATAATCTGCAATGGTAGGAGAAAAAAACAATTAAAACCTGACATGATATGACATGAAAATTGACTTGAAGGAACTGTATGTTTGTGTGAACTGATCCACAGAAAATTAAAATACTTTATCAATCTGGGTTTTGGAGCTTCCATACAAGGTACTATTTACTGTGATTTGAATTTGGAAATACACATAGCCAAGGCAGCTTTTTAGAAATGCTGCAATGTGTGCTCTTTGGATGGGATTCACAGTTTCAACAGTTAAATTCATTTAAGATGCCATTCCAGTGGGGTTTAAGTCCATAAAGCAGTTACACAGTACTAAGCACGTTCTGTAGGCTACTTTAAAAACGACTGTGGCAGCAGAAAAATAATTTTAAGAACTAGCACACCTGCCCACTTGTATACTGCACATCTGCTCTGGAGAACCCAGAATAAAAGGTGTTAAAGGATGGAGATAAAAGCAATTAAGGTCCTTAACCTCGGAATGGGGTTCCAAAAGCTCTATCATCCTTGCCAGAAGTCCAACTCTGAATAATCACATGGCTGTGATTTATTATCAGTGTACGTGCACATTCTGAAAAATTCCCATGGGGTCTGTAAGTTGCAGATGTAACCATAGATTAATGCTCATAATCCCTGGTAAAAGCTCTGCAATAACACTTCCATAACCCACAGAAATCCTCCCACTAATATTCCTAATCCCTTCCCATTGGACTTTATGATACTTCTGTGATTTCCAAGCAGTCCAGCAATGACTAAACAATATTTATGATTTAAGTCCGCTGGTTTGATTTCCAGCCTATAGGGTTTTAATTTTAAGTTACACCCGCACACATAAGTCCTACCTCCTAAATATCCAGGAAATGAAGAAAAAGTAAGAAAAAGAAGATGCCTACGTGTCCTTTTCTGTCTTTCCTACCACTGCATCCCCTTTTTTATTGTCAGATAGACCTGGGAGCATTAGTGACCCTCTCTCATTATTACTCTAGCATCACACCTTCAAACGAGCAAAGAGCATTTGGGGGCAGAACAAATGGAAGGAAGGGTGTTCTATTTTTTCCCCCCTTTCATTACATCATATTTATCATCTCATTCTTTCTTCTTAGACTGAAAAGCTGCCAGTTTTCAAGTGTCCCTCATTAACTTTTAAAACCTAAACTCTGCTAAAGAGGAGTTATTACTTTTTTCCTGGCACTGACTAAAATTGCAATACCCATATAAGAGCACTAAATCCTAATAGCTGCACGAGGCAAACTAGGAAATAAATACTTAACATGAGATGCAAAATTTAGTATTGTACACAATAGGTTCTAATATGCAGGAATTTTAGCTGTAAGTATATACTTTCAGAGAGACACATGATCAAACTGCTATGAAGGAAAACAACTTTTTCAAAATCAACACATAGGAAAAGGTATTGTAAATAATTAACACTTCTGTAATGTTTTAAAGATAGGATTTGCTAATACAGACACGCAGAAATGAGCTTCTTATTATATTAGTCAATGTGAGCCTTGGTATCCCTTAGTCTAGTCTACACCAAAAACATTCACTTTATAGTCTGGGGTACAGTTCCAAACCTTGTGTCAGGGAACTGTCCTTCCTTCTGGCTGTATCTTCACATTCTTTAAGGATGGGAAGAAGCAGAAAAAGCTCAGGAGTCAGAAGCTGTTCTGTAGGACTGCTGTAGTTGGACTTCTGTTCAAGAGCTTGACAACTTGCTAAAGCTTAAATATCTTGCAGAGCAATATGGGCTGCAAGACAACCCAGGGAGGAACAAGCTTCATACTAGAGTGTGGATGAACCAAATACTGATGGCTGGCATAGACAGGGTTGAAAGTATCTGCAAGGTCAACCTTGAGTAGCAGAGTAAACATAAACAGAATACCACTGCTCCATTCTGCTCCTCCACAGATCACTCAAGTGCCCTGCACCTCGTCACTTTGACATCTGTACTCTCACACTCTGTTATGGGTCCTGGCTTTAATTAATATCTGCTTTAGGGATCAAAGGGAAAGATGCTAAGTCAAACATGTTTAAATCTCATTTTGACATAACGTGAGACCAAAAGACTCTAAAAATTTTCACCAGAAAAGTACTTATTTGTTCTTCTTTTCAAGGGGGAATTACTGCCACATGATCTCCAACTGTTTGATACACACACGTAGACAAGATAGATGTATTTGTGTAGTAAGAAGGACAAAATCCCCATATGAAATTTTGTTACCTTATTTGGAAGGTTAATTACCTTATTTGGAAGGTTTAAGTTAATTGCTATTATACAGACATTTCATCAATGGCCCAATAATGCTTTCCCTGTACATGGCAAAAAAAGAAAGAGCCTGCCTCCAGGAAAACTGCAATGGTTGTCTGCATTTGAGTGCCAGCTGAACGCTCCTGAACCCAAGTTCTGTGCATTGCTCCATCTGATCTCAAGTTCCAGGATACTAAAGATTTCTCTACACAAACAATTTGTACAGGTTGGAAGAAGGTATTCTTTGCACTCCAGAGCAAGCTACCTATTTTCTACTGTAGCTGTGGCCTACAAGAGAACTAGAAGTGGCTGAAGAAACAGAGCAGGCTAGTTCCACTTCCCTGGAAAACAACATAAACATTTGTGAAAGTAATATTTTCTATTTAAAGGTCTGTCCATCAGCATTTTTAGAAATGGTACCTCAGTCACTCATCTCTATCCCTTTTGCATGTAAATGTTTGTGAGTAGACGCATCACTCAAATAACTTCTGGGATGGCTGTGAAAATAGTGGGTGCAGTGATAGTGCTTTTCTTCACTTGAAGGGCTGGTAAAGTACGCAGCTGAAGAATGATCCTGCTGAAGGGCAGTTATCCACCCTCCACCCAGTCACATGCAATAACATCAAGACTTAGATTTGCAAGATCTCTACTGAAGAACAAGCCATTGGACATCCAACTTCTAAAAATCCAGGAATTTTTGATGCTACTGAACAAAACCACAGTAATAATCCAGCATTAATCAGACTTAAGATCTTCCCAGATGTATTGATCCTGACTGAACACAGAATCATAAGGTTGGAAAAGACCACTAAGATCATCCAGCCCAGTCATCAACCCATCCCCACCATTCCCAATAACCGTGTCCCTCAGTGTCACATCCACATGTGTCTTGAAAACCTCCAGGGACGGTGATTCCACCACTTCCCTGGACAGCCTGTTCCAATGCCTCACCACTCTTTATAGATAGAGAATAAATGTTTCCTAATGTCCAACCTGAACCTCCCCTGGTACAATTTAAAGCCATTATTTCTTGTCCTATTTCTAGTTATCTGGGAGAAGAGACTAAACCTGGCATTGTCACAACCTCCTTTCAGGGAGTTGTAAAGAGAGATACAGTCTCCATTGAGCCTCTTCTCCAGACTGAACAATCCCAGTTCCCTCAGGCACTCCCAATAAGGCTCGTGCTCCAGACCCTTCACAGCTCTGTTGCTCTTCTCTGGACATGCTCCAGGACCTCAAAGTCTTTCTAGTAGTGAGGAGCTCAAAACTGAATACAGTACTCAAGGTGTGGCTTCACCAGAGATGAATACAGAGGGACGATCACCTCCCTGCTCCTGCTGGCTGCACTACTTCTGCTACAAGCCAGGATGTCGCTGGCCTTCTTGGTCACCTGGGCACACTACTGGCTCATGTCCAGCCAGCTGCCACCTAACACTCCTCAATCCTTTTCCTAACATGAAGTATAGCACCTGATTTTGACATTCAGAAAAGCAAGTTATCTTTTTCCTCCCTTCCCTTTTAAACTGATTCTCAATCATTCCTTTTTATTAAGTGGGGAACTGCCCAAATTCTGGGAGCGAGATCGTAGGTCAGTGTTCTACAATCGGTTCCCTAGGGGTGATGGCCTAAAGCAGAAAGAAGGAAGGATATCTTCCAGATGCTCACAGCCACTTTCACAGTGCTTTTATTTCCAGTGCTTATTTATTTCATAGTGCTCTTCTCAGCACCTCCCAGTATGAGAAGATGTGCACTTGAATTCAGGAGAACACTGAGGATATTATAGAAAAATAAGAGGTAAGCTGAATGTCTCAGAATACCTCTTATATCCCTTTCATTTCACATTTCTCCCTGTGATGCCTGCTACATACAGGTAGGAAGATTTGGGAGCACACAGACAAACCTGGAACTGCAGAAAATCACACTACAGTCCTGGAGAATTACCTTGTTTTCATTATGTTGCACAGTCAGTAGTCACCACAATCAGCCGCCCTTTCATACCCTGCCTGCAACAGATCTCAAGCAGTTACTGAAGTTACTGCCTTGTGCTTACAGTTGCACACACATGTGCATGCACAAATACCAGTAAGAGATTTTATTTCTGGAAAGTTGCTAGAGAAGCTGAGCATCTAAGCGGGTGTGCTGGCAGACCACTGCATCGTTAGGCTGGAAGGAATCTCGGCTGGGTTAACCCAATCCATCATCCTGCTTCAGAGCAGAAGTGATCTCACTATCCCTAAACTATCCCCAGAAGATGGGTGTCAAGCTCAGCTTTGAACATCTCAGATGATGGGACTAGTCACCTCCCTTGGAGCCTCACCACATTGACTAACACTGCTTGGAGTCAGGCAGTTTTTCCTAAGCTTTCTCTGTTCTGGCCTCATTGCTTAATCAAAATAATTGGTCCCTGTCCTCTTCATAACATATCTTGCATATGTTTGCAGACGCTTACGTTTCCCAACAGTTTTCTTTCGGTCTAGACTGAACGTGACCCTTGAATTTTCCACAGATCCAACTGGCTGATACTCTCCCACAGGGCCCATGCTGAGCTGGCTGCAGCAGGTAACGCAGCCGCAGGAGGACTGCACCCGGCTTCGCAATAAGCTATCAACATAATTCTGTCACTCACAGAAACAGGTTCAAGCATTCCTCTTTTTCACCACGTTATGGTGAAATTTCAGTTTCTCCAGACTGACAACCATGGCTTATTTATTGCTGCTTTGCTTTTTAAAGCAGTCTGCTCTTAGAGTAAATTTGGTTCTGCTTTAATGCATGAGCTTGTACGCTGCCTACGTAGCTAAGTGCAAGACGGTCCCATGCCCACATTTAAAAGGGAGTTTAACAATCAAAGAGAAAAACAACAGGAAGATACATCTAATAAAAGTCCCAAAGGAACCAGATCTATCCAGTTTATCACAGCAAAAAATTGAAACTATTGGAACAGTCTTTCAGAATTATCTCTATAAGGAAAAGATAAGACCTTAACTTAGCAAATGCATAAGATCCAAATGCTGGAAGTCAGTTGCATTCAAACTGGAAACAAGACAGAAATTTTTAGCTGAGAAGACAGGTCACCAAGGAATATGTCAAAGTCTCCATCACACAGGGTCCTTCAGCCGAGACCAGGATCTCTCTAAAACAGCCCAGTTCAACCATGTGGGGAATTCCATGGACTGTATTATGCACAAAATAACATCTCCTTTTCCCATTCCAATTCCAAATCAGCTCAGAAATTGTGCACTAATTATGTCTCTTACCTGGCTAAGCACAACATAGGCTCTCACTTCTGTTCTGTTTGGCTTTGTCTCCTCTGCCCTTCTCCCTCCCCAGCTTCTCAGATCTGCTGTTCATTTCCATCCCATTCAGCCTGCTCTTTTTCTCCCTAAATGTCTACTCTTTGGTTTTATGGCTGCTGGTTGGCAGTCACAAATTTCCATTATTAGAAAGGTTTTCCAAGTTCTTGAATGAACACTCCAGGCAACAGAATTCCTTCTTTAACCTTATTAATGTCAAGTTCTATAGTTGCTGTGGTGAACATAAGGTAAATTGTATCAGTTTCTGGGGATCTAAAATAGAATTATACACTAAGTACCTGCTAGCAGTGGGAATAATAAATAAATAAGGCCCCATAGCTGCAGTAATTTACATAAAATAATAGGGAAAAATTGGCCACTGCTGTTTGAAATCAGATCAAAGCATTAAAAGGGTGTCGCACTGCAAAAGGTTAAGGCCTATTAAAACATTATAATCTTGTAGTCTCTAATGTTATTAGCATTTTCCACTTGATGCTGCCAGATAATAACTAACAGAGGACACCAAACATCCTGCCTTAACTGTCTTAGCATGTGTAGAAATTATCCTCCATCATTAGAAATTCAAGTACAATGCTGCCATTTTGTAGCAATGGTAATAAAACAAGCATAGCCACAACTCAAATAGGTGATGCTAAAAATGCTCTTTCCCCTAGACAGCCAGACAGACACTACAAAATATACTTCATGACATCTTATCCAGCCTAATTCTGGTGGTGTTATCAGTCACAGAACAGTGGGATGGATTTCAGTGTTAAGCAGTAACCAACAGTGTGACATCCATCAGATGGGATATGTTTGTTCTTCATAAAGATCACAAATTTACCCTTGACTTTAACTGAAAGTTGGCTTCAGGCCTCCTTCTAGCTCGTACATTGCTACCCTAGCTAGTAAATAATTCTGACAAATGTTCTTCCTAAAGTTCAACCAGAGAGCAGAGGCATGACAGATATCCTGCCAGCTAGGATACCTGAGCAGCATGCACAGCAACAGTTCTCTAACAAGCTTGCTAACCAGAGCAAGCGACAGCTCAACATTTTAAGAGGTTATTCCTAGTGTCGTGGAAAGCAACTTCATCAGTCCCCATGCTCCAAGATGTAGAACAGTCAAGGTACAATGTCTGGAGCCATGTTGACCCGCTTGAAAGTAGGAAGGCTCTACAGAGGAATCTGGAGAGGCTGAGGCCAACTGTGTGAGGTTCAGCAAGACCAAGTAGTGGCTACTGCACTTTGGCCACAACAAATCCATGCAACACAACAGCCTTAGGGCAGAGTGGCTGTAAAACTGCAGGGCAATGAAGCTGTTGAATGGTCTGGAGCACAAGTCCTACAAGGAGCAGCTGAGGGATCTGAGATTGTTCAGTATGGAGAAGAGGAGGCTCAGGGAAGACCTTTATCTTTCTCTACAACTCCCTGAAAGGAGGTTGTAGTGATGCAGGAGTTGATCTCTTTTCCCAGATAACTAGAGATAGGACAAGAGGTAACAGCCTCAAATTGCACCAGGGAAGGTTCAGGTTGGATATTAGGAAATATTTATTGTCTAAAAGAGCAGTGAGGCATTGGAACAGGCTGCCCACCACAGGGAAGTGGTGGAATTATTATCCCTGGATGTTTTCAAGACACATGAGGATGCAGCACTGAGTGACATGGTTTAATACGCATGGTGGTGATGGGTTGGGGTTGGTCTTTTTGACCTTAGAGGCCTTTTACAACCTTAATGATTCCATGATTTCATGACTGCGGCCAAGGCTTTGATGGAGCCAACAGCCACCATCACCACCAGGACCCACACAGGATACCTACAGCACCCTCCAAGGTTTCTCAAGGGTCCACTGTACCTGCAACCTCCATGTATTAGGTGAAGCTCCTGCATTTAGCTCCTACTAAGCATTTTATACTCTATCAAAGCAGTTTTCCAGGGGCTTTCAGAATATTTTTGCAGTTTAGGTAGAGAACTGGTGATGATATTCATGTCATTGACATCCAATAAAGGCAAACAAAGCAGCAAATAAAGTGAGATATGTAAAGAAATCTATGAAAATCTTTCTACTTTTATAAACGTTCACTATTTATCTTATTCCTTCACAGTTCTGTGAATCCTTTCAGAAATATTTGTACTCCATAACATCCCCAGAACATGTAAATATTTATAATGGGAATTCAAGATACGGTTGTTTAAACCATATCAGAAGTCACAAGCCTGTGCTGTACTCTAACCACTAGGCAATGCTGCCTTCGTATTAGATGGACACTGCTGCAGCTCTTAACAGGGAGAGACAAAAAAAAAAAAAAAAAGCAGCAGAGGGTGTAATGTTCAGGAACTGCAGTATTCTTTGCCCAGCACAACATTATAGTTGAGAAAAAAAGAAGATGGAAAAACAAGGGAAGAAAAAGATGAACTTGGCTGAGCACATCATGAGTATCTTGAACAACTGATATTTAAGTCATGTTCTTGTTTATCCTTTCAACATGCCCACAGTGAGCAATCATCCACCTGCTATAAACTACAAAGAAATGATAAGTCTCCATTTATGAGTCTGAAGTAAACAGCACTTGTACACACACCAAAAAAAATTAAAATACACACAAAAACTCTGCAAAACAGAACCAAACCACTATGAAAAACAAACAAACAAACCCAAATAGCATAAAAGCCATCCACAACTAACAGAGTTTTTCCAGAACCAGACCACAGAGTTTCCATAGCAGATATTTAGCAGATTTCTTAATGATTTAGATCCTCAAAAAGGAGTCCCAAAGGTCGAGGGAGCTGAAGATAATGAATTTCATTCTCTATCCATTAGGTCGTAGCTCTTTGATAGATGTAATTTTGACATTAAAAAAATATTAATTTGTATGCTTGAAGCCTGTTCTTTTTAATCTTAATGAGTTTTGATTTCACAGTGTAGAATCTTATCCAGAATAGCTTTCAAAATTGCAAAGAATAAGATCAGAGCACTGAGAATATGAAGTGGGGTTTTTATCCAGCGTATGACTAGATGTTTCCAGCCAGTATACCATGTTAAAGAGATGAAAATGAGCCATTAAAAATGAAGTATTTTTATAGGAGATCTTCACAAACATGTTACCTCTGGTGACCTTTAGATAAAGGTGAAAAGGTTGATGAAAGAATTTGGAAACTATTAGCCTGAAAAAGGAGCGATGACCCTCTCAGGGTTATTCCCAGATTTCTCTAGCATAGCTTGTAATTCCTGGGAGATCATTTGAGCAGTACAGAGACCTTACTTAGTCAGAGTCAAAATATTTTTCCGCCTTTGTAGTGACTCTCTGAACACATAAATGGGGAGTTTTCTTTTGTTCCACCTCCACCCTTCACCAGGGAGGATGCCTAGAGCAGGCTTTCATTCATGGGACTACAGATTTTCCATCTACATACTGTACCAGATAGAATAATAATTGGGATACAGCTCACCCTAGCACATCCTCTCCAATTTCACAATTTGATCACTGAACCATTAGTTCCCTTAGTGCACCAAACTATGCAAATTCAGTTCACATGTTTACATCATAGTTCAGTTTGTCGTATGGTTTATTTTCCTGTTTTAAATCCTCACAGCATTGACACTGCAGACCTAAACAAAGGGTACAGAAGAAATTGAGAGTTTTGGGTTCTTTTCAAGCTCTGTCATTAACTTGCAGTCCAGCCTGGGCAAACTATTGGATCTCTTTATGTCACGATTTACTTTTAAGTTGGTGTAGAGCAATAAAATATCTCTAGGACAGATGCATGTCTCAGACACTTGGTAAAGAAAAAAAAAGAAGTTAGAAGTTGAAAAAGGTACTGCTAACTGCAAAGAAACAGAATGACAGCCAAATGAGGGAAATTTCAAAGTACTGCTTCGGTAGGGTTCAAAATATTAATTCTGATATGAAAGTCCTCACAATTTCACTTCTCTTTCTTAACATACACGTTGTTCTAAATTCAGATTGGGTTAACTTTCCCTTTTCCAAACATGCAAATGTGAACTCCAGGAGACAAGACTGAGATGAGTTTGCCATACTGATACACAGATACTGCCCTAATGACCTAGGAGTTCTAATGCTCACAATCAAGCTATTTGGTATTCCCTGAAATACATGCCATGTTTAACTCAAGGTTACAGGACTCTGGAGATAAGAAATTAAAATAATTTAAAGTTTGTGATATCAAAAATGTAAATTCGTAGCACTCAGTACAGTCAGAGGAAATGAGTAGTCTGGGTTAAGAACATTACTTCTAATACCCTAATAGACCTTCATTTTCTATTAGATACCTTAAGAAAAGTATGATGATAATTTCCAGCTTTCTGATGACACCTTGCTTACTATTTTGTGTTTGTGAGATAAGACTACTTTCTGAGAATCGTAACAATTTCCTAATGAGGTGCCATTACTGTAATGCGACAGAAAGTGCAGCAACAACAGCAAAGTCCTAGGCTGCAGCAAGTAAGGATTTGCTCAAATGCAACAGCCACATGCACAGAAATAAAGGAAAGAAGCTGCTTACCTACAGAAGACCTCAGGTAGGCAGGGATCTCCAGCAAGATACCCTCACCTCCACTGCCAGCCCTTAAATGAGGTCTGGGAAGGGGTGAATCCTGGCTCCAGCCCTTCCGGTCATTCAATGCATTGCATGCACCTGAGCTCCCCTGGGTTGGCCCTGCCTTCCCACCAGGTGCTCCATCACTGCTTCATGCCATGACTTAGCATTTCCACAACACATTATCAAACCTTTTTGTTTTCTCCCCCATGAGTAGGTAGTGTCTGTGTGAAGTCTAGGATAGACTTGTACTTCTACAGTAAAACAAAATGGAGTAATTTCTGACGAGGTCCTTAATTCATTAAAATTAGCAATTACAATGTCTCTGTTGTTGATGAGCTTTTCCCTCTTCAAAAAAACAAAACAAAACAAAAAAAAACCAAAAAAAACAAAGCACTTGTTTCTAAAGTTATTAAAAAAGATAAAGTATTTGGAAAAGAGAGAGATAGGGCCAGGGGGGATTTTATTCACTGATTGTCCTTACACCTAGGAAAATGCTATAGCCACAGGATTCAGTAGCCATGTTTTGTTACCCTTTCTGAATCAATGAATCCTGAATTCTCCAGGGCCCCTGGCTCATAACCTGCTTTCCCCACATTCAAGGGAGAAAGGGAACTACACGGGCAGCTTTTAGTAGCTCACCTCAACTCCCCAGTCACAGCAGCCTCTCGACAGACCTCCACAGCATCTTTGGAAAAATGGCAGAATCAGACTTCTGATTGCTACAAGGCAGGCACTGCACACGTGAGCCAGCCATCACTATGCTCCTTCAGGGCTCATTCAGCACTTGCATTCATTTGTGTTTAATCCACGTGTCCAGTATTTTCCATGCAGCTTTAGAAACTTAAATTTCCTTTTAAATAAAAGTTTTAAATAAAACAGTGTTACTGTTGCAGTACAGTTGTAGGTATTGTATAGAGTCTATATATGCAGCACACATTTTGAAGAACACTGGTGGAGTCTGGATTTAGCATAACCAACTTCTGACAGAACTGGGGGGGACTGTCCTCTGATTTATTTATCATCACAATCTTGGTACAGCAGAACTGTTTCTTGGTTTCCAGCATGCAGCAGCAGTGCCAGTATCCCAAAGAAATCACAGGCTCTGGTCAGCCTTTTAAAAGGCATTCCTGCCAATGCTGCTCTTTTCACCAGATGAAAGCTGAGACCAAGACTCAAACTCAGAGCTCGGCCAGCCACACTAAGTGAAAGCTCAGGAATCTCTACTAAAGAAGCAAGCCGTCTAGAAATTAGACACACTAATAATAAGGCTACATGATGACATACAAACCAACTCCATGGAGCTCAGATTATTTCTTTGCTTTC
The DNA here is from genome assembly GCA_024606505.1 of Aquila spilogaster. Classification (NCBI taxonomy): domain Eukaryota; kingdom Metazoa; phylum Chordata; class Aves; order Accipitriformes; family Accipitridae; genus Aquila; species Aquila spilogaster. Next base: position 24,916 of record JANHGO010007656.1, read on the forward strand.
TCCCTCCCTGATACATATATATCCACCAGTATTAACTGGTTCACTGTTAGTGACTACTGAGAAAAATTGTTGTTGACAATAAAGGCTACAAAGAGTTTAAGAGTGCAAACTATTTTCAGTCTGAGCTTAGTTAAAAAGGCAAATGGTATCTCAAGGAGCAAGCTGACCCCATTATCAGGTCCATAGGGAGTTAAGACAGCAGCTAGCAGTGGAGCCAGCCAAATGCCTGGGCTGAGGCCAGCTGAGAAGCCAGCCAGCCAAATCCAAAGCTGCTGGAAAAATACATTCTGGAGCACTGTGTCTGGGACCCTGAGCTACTATGCACACCCTGCATTAGCGGACATGGGTGTTGGTTTGGACATAACAGCACAGAGGAGAGGGGGAGTAGGGAAAGTACATTAGATGGGAGTTACATAAGAGGCCTACTGACTCTGTAATGACTTTGTTATCTGGAAATAACAGGTACGTTTACCAGAACATGATCTCTTATTTCACAGTAAGAGTTTTACATAGAAAGGAAATCTAAAAAGGGATTTTACAATATTACGTTAAAGAACTACAGAGAACAATAATAAGCAGTGCATGAAATGTGATGTACCCATCTACAGAAGTCTTGACAGACTTAAAAAGCATATTTTTTCAGTCACAATTGAGCAAAATTGTGCTTTAGCATCAAAAGACAAAAGCATTTAGGAAAAAAAACACAGCCTTTATCACTAAAAGCAGTAGAAAGCAAGAAAATATATCAAGACCACTAACTGTTACGCAGTCGAATCCAGATCTATATTGTAATACTAAAGCACATTATCAATGAATTTCAGAACACGGTGCAGATGACAGGACACAAGATAACCCAGAGACACAGGATCTCTTTCCCCACTGATCATGGAGCTGTCCTGTATTTTGAGTGTCTTCTGTTGGCTGGATCACTGTTCTAAGATCAGCCAAGTATTGGGTTAGAATCATGACAGACTTCCACACATGTGGTCAGAAGAGCATGTCAGTCAAACATCAGAAGATGATACTTACAACTCCCCAGTGCATAAAGGAAGCATGGCAGTAATTAAGCAACTACTGTTTGAATTCAGAAGTCACAGTTTTGAGCCATCTGAAGCTCCAGGCATAATACTTACCTGAGAATTCAGACTGAATTTTTGACCCAGCCCTCCTTAAAAGGCAACAGAAGATCATAAAGGCACAAAACATAGGGCCCACAACCACGAACAAAATAGATTGAGTTACCAGAATAGAGAAGAAACAGCACTTAAAACTAATGTCAAAGGATTGCCAGCACTTTCAGTGCTTCAGGCTGAAGTAAGTTTAGATCAAGTGAAAAAGATTGTCACTCATATCATTTAAAAAAAAAAACAGACTAAAAGTCTGTTAAAGACATCAGAAACTTGCACAGAATTATTAATACCTTAATTACAAATGAGGATTAACAATAATTAATCTAACAGCAGCACGGAGAGCAACTTGGCATTCCTCAGTCTCAGAACAGTGATGAACAGCCATCACCCTATCAAAAATGGGAAATGGAGCTCAAGGAATATTAGAGATTTTGGTTTCCTTTGAGAACATTTGTAAACAAACAAACAAACAACTTTCCTCAGTTGTACAAATATAACACGTTTGTCCTGAGAAGGCCATCTCCCCTGCTTGCTCTCATGTGATAACCCATCTACGATTTTCAGACCTTACAGCCTTTTATTCTCCTCAGTAGAAGTCTGTAAATCTCACTGAGTCAGGGTCTCCCAGCACTTCTCAGTATAAATAAAAGTACATTTTAAGAACCTTGCCACTGAAGTTTGTTTCTCTTAAGAGTCCCAGGTAACTGTAAATTAAATACATAAGGTATAGTATATTTTTATGTTAAAGGAGAAATGGAACAGAAAACTTTCCTGCTGTCAGAAACGCTCTTTTTAATCATTAGTACTTTGGCAAGAAAACATATGTTCACATACACACAAGTTTAACATGTCTCTGAAAGTCTGATCTCTTGTACTTCAGACCAAATAAAAAACAAAGAGCATGCCAAATTCTGACCAGAATCTGCAGCAATGTTAAGTTGATCCGTAGTGTTGAAAGACCATAGCTGTTTAAGACACATAATTTACAAGGCAGTGAAATAAACTTAAGGTAAACAGGCAACTATGCTTCAGCACAGAAGATACTAACATGGTTTAGAAACATGACTACTGTCTTCTGCTCACAAGACCAAGGAAATAATAACAGCATCTGGAAGGCAACAATACTTCTAACAGGAGAATGATAGATCTGTCAGGAGATTAACAGCAGCCTTAAATGAGCAGGAAGGAAGACAAAAGCAGACTGGAAGACTGTTCTGTTAGGAAAAGTCACCTAGCCCTGCTATCACTGGAGACTGAACATTGCTGCTTTACCTGTGGAATAAAGCATTTAAAACAGAAAGGGAACATGGGGATGCTTGGCACCTAGCAAAGGTTGGAAGAACATCTGGGAATGTTGCAATTTGGTCAGGACATACATGACTGATCTATGCACATGTTGTTTTGCACAGACTGCACTAGCAATGCCTGTAGATTTTTAGTAGCAAAAAGGCAGAGCATCAGATCAATCTCCAATTTTTATTTTTATTATTATTTTTTTTTTTTTTAAGTTCCTCATATATGATTACACTCGGAAGAGAAAAAAAAACCCATGAAGATACGGAATGAACTGGAGAAATGAAGGCATAATCACAAATTTCCTTCTGCTGAAGTGACAATGTCCGGCCAAAATACAGCAGAGACACTTGGGTGCAATGACTTATTACACTTTCTGAAACATTTGCCATTATTAAAGCCTTGAAAGTGACTTTGAAACTGCCCTCCAGGAATGTATGGGAGATTTCAGTGCTTAAAAGCACCCACAGTTGGCTGAGAGTTTCCACTAAGAGAACAAAATTGTTTGGCATTAAATATGCATGCTTCCCATAGCATCTGAGCTAGACTGTCCATTTCAACGTATTTGAGGCCCAGGGCAGAGTGCTGCTTTCTCACTTCATTAAACATAAATCATGATGAAAAATCAAATCAGAAAATGTTTTGAAATATAGGGCACATTCCTTCTTGCGGAAAATATGGTTAGGCTTTGCAATAGCTTAAATATCCGCATTTTATCAAAGTAAAAAAACAGCAAAGAAGAAAGTCAAACTATGCTTTAAGTTTGTTTCTTCCTCATGAAATGCCAAGAGTCACAGATGATTACTGCTTCTCACTAGCTTTCTTATTTGGAGGTTGCTATTAACAACAGACAGTTAAATCAAGACCTAGATATGTTTTTCTAACTTTAAAAACCAACAAAAAAAACACACACTCAAGTGTAGTTCACCTATGTATTACTGTAAGGAATGAAACACAAGAGATTTCCAAGTGGTTTGCTGAATCAATCAGACATCCAAAATGCACTTACCAGCATAACTTTACACACTGATAACTACAAAAACTGCTGTGCAAGATATTTTAGATTGAAGAGGATCAGCTTATATTTGTTGTTAACATTCTGAGTGGAGAATAAACACCATAATCCATCTACTTAACTATAAACCAACCTTTTTATTTATTTCCATTTGTCTTCCTATAGCTGTCAAAAAATGTAACAGCAACATTCTATATCAATCCCCTCCACTTTAGCCATGGAAAATCAAGAAATTTCTACCTTCCACATAAATTTTCAAATTTAGATCTAAAAGAAAACATGCAGATAGATCTAGAACAAAGAAAAGCTCCAATTTTTTCATGAAAGAGGTAAATAACATTTTTTAACCAGATGTATATTTCATTAAAGGTGGACTCAACACTATCTACAGTGGGCAGGCACAGATGTTTTTAGAAGGACTAAAGCAGACGTAGCTAGGCTAAGCACGCATCTTAGTAAAAAGGGATCAGTTACTGAAGCAGGGCCACAGAAAAGTGGCAATAAATATTTTAGACAATCACGTTCTAAAAAACATTCAAACCTCTCTGGATCACTGGATTTTATCCTCAAATCATTTTCGGTGGTACAAAACATGAGTCTACACAAAAACACTGATGTAAAAGCAGATAAAATGAGCTACTCGTTATAGATCATAGTGTTTAGTTTGCTTTTCATTGAGCCTAATTGTTTTACATCTACCCCAAGTAGCCATGTTTCTATCAGAAAAGGAAACTCCCCATATTTTTCCCAGAGAATCAAATGCTATTAGAAGTAGACCCATGAGCAGTAGCAGGATACCACCAGTTCTACCCTTCCGTAAAGAGAATTTTCCACATTTCCACATATACCTAATTACCCTGCTTCAAGAAAAAATAAAAATCTTGAAGATTCTTCAAGACTCCACTGTCTCATGGGGAAGTTGCAACCATCAAGACAGCTTTGGATGGGACATTCATCTGGCTCAACTGCACGTAGACCGCACATCCGTCCAGATGTACAAAGCAATCATGGAAAACTAAAGATACGCCCGAACACGTACACTAGCAATGAATGGGCCCAGAAGGATTTGATGAATGAAAAATACTCATATTGTGAACTTACATTTGATTTCCACTGTTTGGGGAATAAGGCTGACCTTTTGGTTACCATGCAACCTAGGAAAACGGGAACTGAGCAAGTGTGTGTCACCCCAAAGAAGGGCTTGAGTCAGCTATTGCTCAGCATCTTATGGACCGTCTGCTGCCTGCTGCCTGGAAACATGTCCTGATTTCAGACTGCGTTCCTGCCAAGGAAATAAAATGAAGTCTGAACTATTCCTTCCTGAAAATAGGATTAAGGAACTTGAAAAGAAAGGAAACATTGTATCATCTTGATATACCACTGCAAAAAAAAAATCAACAGAAAAAAAAAAGCAGGTAAACGCCAGAAATAATACCTATGCTGAGACAAATGGACCATAAATGGGAAGGGCCTACAGGGAATGAGACTTTTCCAGCAGTTTATCCTGGGGACAGATAACCATTTCCATCAAAATTCTATAATCAGAACCTGATATAAAATCAGAGATGGCAATTGATTTTTACAAAACAGTCAAAATGAAAATCTGAGGTATTTCATCATTCACAAAAGCTACTTCTTTTAGATCCAACAAAACAATGTAGACAGAAATGCATGGTCCACCAATGCCACGAACTCCTGCACATTGTGCTGTCCCTCTATATTAATATCAAGCAAAAAAATATTTTTTTCTTCTTTAAAGGGCAACAACTTAAATGTAAACTTTGGACTATGAAGGTTGTTGTGACTTTTTCCTGAATCAGTTCCTACAGGTAAAATAAGCTAATACACTTATAAATAAAGGTAGCCAAGGGGAAGGGAGAGAAGAGAAGAAAGTGCTGTTGAAATAAAAGTTTAAAGTTATCACTGACAACTGATCTATAGTGCAAGCTTCACATACAAAGCGCTACTCACTATGCATATCATGGAAAACTTGCAAGAGTTTCCAGTGCCCCTCTAAGATGAAGAGTACTCTGTCAGAATCACAAAAGGACTGTTGCCTTCCAGTCTCATTTCTTTCAGATAGTGCACGAAAGGTCTAGAAAGTGAAATTGTGCCAAAAAGTGTCACTGGTGTTTTTCTTCCCCCAACACATACAATTACTCCGGCTTCCCTCCTTTTTGTTTCCCTGTAGAAATATTCCCACACTTGTTCCTCCTTCCTGGGAGCAGATAAAACATTTTTCCTTGTTAAAAAGAATCCACAGAGGAAGAAAAGGCTGAGAAAGGAGAGGAAACCTGAATGTAGTGTAATCACAAATCATCGTTCTGCTGCTCTCAAACAGAGAAGGTAGCTATTTCTGAAAATAGCTTACTGCTGAGCATTATTAAAGAGATGGAAGCACTTGTCTTCTCAGTTATATCTTGGCTATTTCTTTCAAGTGGAATTCTTCCTGAGTGATACATAAATAAGTTAGAGGAGGACAAAAATATTTACATTTATCCATAATTATACAGCCAGGCAATACAATGCTACTCATAACCATATACATCACTTATCATTAACAGCAACACTGTTGCATTGCTTTTTCAAAGTGACTCCTGATTTAAGGAGATTTTAGTTTTCTTTTGAGACAATAGATATATTGTGAGCAGGAGCAGGAAAGTGACCATCCCTCTGTACTCAGCCCTGGTGAGGTTACACCTTGAGTACTGTGTTCAGTTTTGGGCATCTCACTACAAGAAAGGCATTGAGGTCCTGGAGTGCATCCAGAGAAGGGCAATGAAGCTGGTGAGGGGACTGAGGCAAAAGCCTTACGAGGAGCAGCTGAAGAAATGGGTTTCTTAATTTGGAGAAGAGAAGGCTCAGGGGAAACCTCATACATCTCTACAACTCCCTGAAAGGAGCTTGTGGCAAGGTGGGGAACAGCCTCTTTTCCTACGCAACCAGTGGTAGGACTAGAAGGAATGGCCTCAAATTGAATTCAGTTCATGTTGGATGTAAGGAAAAATTTCTTCTCTGAAAGAGTGGTAATGCACTGGACCAGGCTGTCTAGTGAGGTGGTTGAGTCACCATCCCTGGAAGTACTCAAGAAACATTTAGATGTTGTACTAAGTGGCATGGTTTAGTGGAGAAATATTGGTAGCAGGTGGACAGTTGGACTGGATGATCTTGGAGGTCTTTTCCAACCTCGGTGATATTATGATTCTATATTTAATAATTATTTGTGCATTAACATATGGAAAATCTCATATGGAAAATAAACTAATGGTTAATAATTAAAGGTTAATTAAAAATGATTTTAAGGTGTTTCCAAAGTATTGCGACTCTTGTGGGATTTCCTTCCCTCATTTTTTTGTAGTGAAAACAGTCAGTGCCCAAATGTAACCCAACACAAAAAATCAGCTGCAATACCAAAGTAGCCCATTCTCCTCAACTACAAAAACACAGGTCAGTATTAAAATGTGATTTTTGATTAATAGCTTTAATTTTTGGCAGCTTCTTCACTTCAAAAGCCATTTCTTTTGCAAATGAATATTCAAAACTCTGCAGGAGAGAGAATCTCCAGTACTCACTGTCAACTTTTTACCAGTTCAGCTGAATTTCAGCATTTGAACAGTATATTATTTTTAAACTTCTGATATCCTCAAACAGGAGAACAGAATGTTTGCCAGAAGCCTCTAAATAGTACAAACATTTGTGCACTTTTACAAGGCAGGTAAAGACCTAAATTATGTTGCTAATTAATTTTATATTTCCTTTGGCTGCCCAAAGAAACCTGGAGCTGTTCAGCATTCGTTGGATGATGTTTTTTGCCAAGCATTCAGGTATGCTATTAACAGAGCAAGCCAAAAGAGCTGAAGTCATGCTTTCTATATTAACTATGGAGAAAAAAAATAGCCAAATTCAAAGCAAAGCAAGCGCACACATAAGGCAGAAAGAGAGAAAGGAGTGCCAAAATACCTGAGACATTTAAAAACGCATAAAAAGTTTAAACTAACATTTGTCCAGAACTAAGACAACAAAGACAAAACTATAGTTCAATGACAGCAAGTACCAATCTACTCCATACAGATATATATTTATAGAAATTGAGGATGAAACACGAACCAGATCGTCCTGCAAAAGATGTAAGATGTGGTTTGTGGTATGCAAGCACTGTCCAAATAGGTCACATAAGACATAATGGATTTTTGCAATTGAACATGGAACAATAAACCGAACTTTCCCATTCACCTTCACTATGTAGATGTGATGACATGGAAAGAAACAGACAGATGCTATGATATTAAACAGAATATTTTTACTTTCAAAGCTAATTCCCTGCCTGCTTTTCCCCGTAGTTATTTTGTTCTTAAGAAGATTTGCATTTACATAAATGCAAAAGATACGTAAATTCTAACTATCACACACAAACATTGCTTCCCTCTGCACTGATGAGCAACTGACTCTCACTTGATTTTCAGCACACTTTCAGTCCCTTTCAGCCACTGATACAAGTTAATCTGTTCACTTAATACTAAATTGGGTATCCTTGACTAATCACAAGTTATCAAATATAAAACTACTGTTAGTTTACTACAAAGAGACTTAAAACACCAGTCCTCATTTGCTTACGTACCTTCTTAAAAATCATAAGAGGATACTGCAACATGCACATTTGAATGCAGCTGTTTCTGGAGAGAAGTGAAAGGCACGTATGTATTACTGTCATGCAAAGGGATTACGGAAACTCAAATAGGTGCCCTGACACCTGATAGTTTCTGTCCTACGTATTTTGTTCCAGCCTTTGAACTGGAATTTTTCTTTTCTGAATATTAACAAATACACTTAATAAATAAATAAAAATAATCTTATGGTGTTTCTTTTAGTTAGACTGTAACAGGTTCCTCCTCATTTCACTTCATTTTAACCTCTACTTTCCACCCAAATGTCACTCGAGTTTGTCATCAGGATGACCTAAATCCATTTGCATCTTACTTTTTCTGAAGGATGTTTATGACCGAAATAATACATAACAGATGTACAACCCTCTGTAGAGTTTTACCTGTTCACTTCTGGCGACACACCTGCTGGACTAAGAATTTGCTCGGTTGCTTTCTTAACATTACTGAAATGAAGCAAATGCTAATTAGAAGAAGTGGCTTCAGATTTTGTTATTCAGTCAAGAGCCATTACATCTGAGCCTATTCAAAATAACAGACCTTTATTTTACAGCCCTAGTTCGCCTGTCAGAAATCTGATCAAGAAACGCAGTCAAGTTTTCCTCTCGTCACAGAAGACTTACTCTTTACATGCATGTTTCGTATGACTCCATGTTAACTAAAAAAATGGTGCCCTGCTATACACAGACATACAGCTACCTAAGGATCAATTATGTAGATCTATTACTTATACATGCATGCCTTTACTATAAACATTCCCAATTTTTCCATCCTAACTCACTCACAAAACTGTTCTTGTAGAGTCATTGTTCTCTTCCCATCTCATCACTGGTGAAGCTAATCTTGACATCAGCTTATTACCACATTATTGAGCATCCTCAGTAGAACAGTGGGAGAACTACCACAAGGTTTTGCACAGAAAAGTGCTAAAATTGAGTTTTTGCTTTGTTCAGCAATTGAGGAAATCCTTACATGCGCACATACAGAGGTAGCAGAATTATTCATAGAATGGCTTAGGTTGAAGGGGATGTTAAAATCATCTAATTCCAACTCCTTTGCCATGCGGAGGGTTGCCAGCCACTAGATCAAGCTGCCCAAGATCCCACTCACCTGTGTCTTGAACGTCTCCAGGGACAGGGCATCCACAACCTCTCTGGGCAGCATGTTCCAGTGCCTCACCACACTCTGAGTAAAAAACTTCTTCCTAACATCTAACCTAAATCTACCTTTTTTCAGTTTAAAGCCATTCCCCCTTGTCCTTACACTATTAGACCACGTAAAAAGTCAGTCCCCCTCCTGCCTGTAAGCTCCTTTCAAGTACTGGAAGGCAGCAATGAGGTCTCCTCAGAGCTTTCTCTTCTCCACTCTGAACACCCCCAGCTCCCTCAGCCTTCCTCACAGGAGAGGTGCTCCAGCCCTCTGAGCATCCTCATGGCCCTGCTCTGGTCCTGCTCCAACAGCTTCACGTCCTTCCGGTCCTGGGGGCCCCAGACCAGGATGCAGTACTACAGTACTGGGGGCCTCCCAACAGCAGAGCAGAGGGGGACAGTCCCCTCCCTCTCCCTGCTGCCATCCCTCTGTTGATGCAGCCCAGGATACTATCGGCCTTCTGGGCTGCAAGCGCACACTGCTGGCTCATGTCCAGCTTTTTGTCCACCAGAATCTCCAAGTCCTTCTCCACAAGGCTGCTCTCAAGGAGTTCTTCTCCCAGTCTGTACTGTATCTGGGATTTCCCTGACCCAAGTGCAGCACCTTGCACTTGGCCTTGTTGAACCTCATTAGATTCTCATGTGCCCCTTTTTGAGCATGTTCAGGTCCGTCTGGGTGGTGTCCCTCCCTTCTGTTGCGTCAACTGCACCACTCAGCTTGATGTCACCAGAAAACTTGCTGAAAGTGCACTTGATCCCATTCTCTACGTCATTAAGATGTTGAAGAACACTGTTCCCAAGATGGATGCCTGAGGGACACCACTCATTACCAGCCTCCACCTGGACACAGAACCAATGACAACAACCCTCTGGCTATGACCACCCAACCAATTCTTTATCTAAATAATAGACCAGCCTTCAAATCCACATCTCTCTAGTTCAGGGATACGGATGTGGTGCAGGACCACGTTAAATGCCTTGCACAAGTCCAGGTAGATGACATTAGTTGCCCTTGCTTTGCCCACTGATGCCATCACATCATCACAGAAGGTCACCAGATTGGTCAGGCACAATCTGCCCTTGGTGAAGCCGTGCTCCATGATCTCCCCAGGCACAGAGGCAAGGCTCATCTGCCTGTGGTTTCCCAGGTCTTCCTTCCTCTCTTGCTTGAATATGGGAGTAATGTTTCCCTTTTTCCAGTCACTAGGGACTTTGCCTGGCAGCCACGATTTTTCAAATACAATGGAGAGCAGCCAGTTTCTTCAGAACCCTGGGATGCAGCATGTCATCTGGCTCCACAGACTTGTGCACATTCTACCTTATGAGGTGGTCTTGGATTTGTTCTGCTCTTACACTTGGATTTTTCTCCCCCAAACCCTGCTTAGAAGTTCAGGGACATGAGAGGCATGAGAAGCCTGATCGGCCATGAAGAACAAGGCAAAGAATTTGTTAAGTACCTCAGAACTCTTTAAGTACCTATAGTTCATAATTCAGCAACCAGCAATCCCTGCAGCATTTTAAAGATATAAAAATCCACCTCATCACTTAATTCTTTTTAAAAAAGGTCAAAGTCTGAAGTCACATTCTTTAAATCAGATTTTAATATCCCAATCACTGCTGCAGCACATTTTCATAAATATCTCTGCTATTTCCTTCAAGAAAAAGAAATAAGATCTCAAGCACCTTGTTACAATCTACTCTTCAATACTTCCATTTCTGAGTTGTTGGCCTATTGAGTGTAAGCGATTTGAGCATTAGCATTTTATCCGCCAAACATTCTGAGTCACTGCTTTTAAAATGAGTTGATCCATATATCATTGAAACTGTCTTAAACTGCTATAATTCCATGCAGCTCAAAGAATAACTTCCAATTTTGATAGCATACAGGTTCAACTATCTACATCTCCAATTTTTATGAACAAGAAGTGTCTCTTAATTGCCAAGAGCCTGGATGCAGGAATGACATTCCACGCATCTGGTACACCCTGCATACCCTACCTCTGTTCAAGACGTAAGTGTGGAAGTTCCAGACTTCAAGCGAGAGGGCCAATATTAACAAGATGCAATCCAACTACACATGTTCAGAGACATGAATAACCACTTGAGACAAATGGCCTTGAAGTTACATGCTTACGGGAAGAAGTTAAGTTGTATATTAAAACATACAACCTCCTGTTTATGGCCCCTGAAGAAATGGATATAAATGTGCAAGTGCACAGAACATTTGCATCATTCTGCCCGTGATCTGTTACACTGCAGCACAAGTCTGGGCTTCAGGCAACTCTGTTCTTATGCCAAAATTGTATGGAATGCACAAAAAGGTCAAGGCTAGGAATTTATATGTTTCACAGTTATTTTGGAATTACGGGAAAGAACTTGGCTACTTCAGGCATTGCACAGGTGTAGCTAACAGAGCATTCTATGGGTCAGACTTTTTCAATCAAAATTCCACTTTATCACGAGCAGTGACTGTCCACGTGATTATTAGAACTGAAAAGATAGCTCAATCTGGGGAGCTAAACTAAAGCTAAACTCCCATCCTTTTTCTGTACCATCTTTCCACGAGAAAAGTGTAGGCCTAATGCAAGAGGATCATTTTCTAAAAGAGATAATTCATGATAAAATATTTATTCTATATTGAAAAAAAACCTATCACTTCGTAGGACTATTACTCTAAGTTTTCTTTTGTTTATATTTTTCAGTGGAACAAATACAGTCAAGAAATCCTCACAGCAAGCATCATTTGAACTCTTAAACTGTATAATGAGTAAAATATTTCAGAAGTTAAATGGAAAGGCTGACTTACCGGCTATTCTATCCGCAAAGCAAACCTGAACTCCTAAACGTTTGAAGCATATGTAGTTATTACTGCAGACTGTATCCTCTAACTGCAGCAGTGCATCTGAAAACAATTAAAATTAAATGTGAGTTTGAATTAAAAAAAAAAATCATGAATGTAATGGTGTAGGTGATACTTCCACCCCTCGAAGTGTCCAAAGCCAGGTTGGATGGTAACTAGATGGTCATTGAGGTCCTTTCTAACACAAACCATTCTGTGATTCTCTGGTACAAGAAACTGTCAAGTAAGTGCTGAGACTGTGGTTGGTAGGCACTAAGTACAAGAGGCTCAGCACAGCTGCTGACACTTCTTAAAGCAAATGAGACTAGCTGCAGTTTGAAAATGCTGAGGTTGCCAGACCAATATAAGTCAGTTGAAAACAATGTTGTTTTAGAGGAGGGGGCTAAATTTCACCTGAAATTTAAATGAACTTGAAGAGTTAGGACTTCTATTGGTGTTATGGTAGAAGACACAGTAACTCCTGGCCAAGGCACTTAAGCAGAAGCCTGTACACTAACGTACCACATAGGGACTACATAGAAAGACTCACACAGCATGACAACAGCTGTTCTGTAAATACAAGACAAGATAAAAAGAAGACAAGAAGAGAAGAATGAGGGAAGGCACAGCAAGAAGTGAAATGGATGACATTTAACGAAGGAAAGGTGGTGAGAAGCCAGGAGAAAAAAAGGGACAAAAACCTGGGCAAATCTCACACACAAGCATTAGGCTGTTTTGTCAGCAACACGGGACTGTTAACTTCTACACAACACTTTATCTGTGGAAAAAACTTCAAGGTCTTTCTGTTTCCCATGAATTAAAACACAACAAGTGAATGCTGTAGCATTCAAATTAAGGAATGAATTGTCCCTTTTGAAGAAAGTAAATACTTAAGAAATCCTTCAGGATTAGTGGCAGCTCACGAAAAGAGTGTCCCAACAACAGCTTTCCAAAGCAATGTTTCAGCTTTCTTTGTGGGCAAAGCAGGAGTTTTTCCGCAACACAGTGTGTTACTCAAGTAGTCATCTGTCAGTGCATGGAAAGTTGAGTGTTTGGATAGTGCAGCAGTGGGTAATGAAATACAGATGATTTCACCTTTAGGCCTTCAAAAAACTTCAACCCAAAAAGTGTCATCACCCGATTGTTTTTATTATTTCTATTTACAATACAAAATTTCCCAGAGGGCCAAACTGAGATCAAGAGTTTCTCTCTCTTCCTTCCCTCCTTGTGTGAGGCATTGTGTCTATAGTAAGAAACAGACCTTCTCTATAGATCCCATATTGTGACCAGTCTAAAGATAGGAAGGAAAAAAATACAGGAGACTGAAATGCGTTGTTGAAATTTACTGAGTCAGACATAAAAACGATTCTGACTCCCAGCTGATGACATTCTTACTTGTGCTTTATTCAGATTGTCAGGAAAGCTTTATTTCTTTTCCCTTAGAAAATAATATGCACACATGTGTAGGAAGATCTGAGCTCCAGGATACATCAACCTTACTAACAAGTGCACATTTTACTTCCACTCCATTGTGGAAGAGGGCTGACACCTCCCTACAACGCTGGGCTCATTATACATAGGCTCTAGAGGGTGATCAGTGTGCACAGGGAGCAAATTCCGGATTCCCAGACATCCAGCCTGGACTGAGTCACCACTTTGAGTGTCTGGGAATCCTAAGCAAAGGTAAAAACAACAAAGCTCACTTCTACCTTCACAAAGTAACTATGTCCAAAATATAAAATGTCTTCCTTAACGTTGATTAAAAGGAGCATTCTTCCACTCTGCTCTATGACAACCCCCTGTGACTGTAATTCTTTACTGGTATTATGTGCAATTTATTTGCATGAATTCTCTTCTGACACCAAAAGTGACCTTTCCAGGCCAGACTGTACAGTGGGCAGGAATCCTGCTGAAGCTTAGGGTTAGGGTTATAGTATTAGGGTCATAGTATCCCTTAAGCACTTCTTCAATTTGATTGACCTAGATAATGACATCCTTTTCTCAGTAGATGATAATAAATGTATTATAATGAAATGAAACCCTCAAAGATGAGGGAGCCCATTCAGAATAAAGCATCCACCCAGAATGCTTTGATGCTGTTATCTCTCTATATACATATATATCTCCATATTATATCTCTGAATAATCAACTGCCCTATCTCACCACTCTTCTGCAACAATAAACAGATATTCTCTTACTACAAGTCTATTTCCACTGTAAATCATTTCAGTTCTGACATCTTCACTGGGGGGTGAAATAACATGTGACCTTATCTAACTTAAACATGGTCTTAATTTTAACACAAAAAAAAGTGGTTTATGAAATTCAGGAGCTTAAGGTAACCGGGGGGATATAGGTCTGCCTCGGGGTGTAGCATATGGATCTAATTTCCCCTACATTTTCCACCAAATTCTAAGAACTTCAGTAATTTTTTACTATAGAGTGACACAAAATCTTAACTCAAAATCTCGCCCAGAAGAATCAAAAGTCTGAATGATGCACTGGAAGGAGAAACTTGAAAGTCACACAGCTGCACAACCTGGCACAGACTTGTTTTCTTCCCAGCTTTGTTCAGGTAAGTTGCAGAACCTTTTTTAAAAAAATGCCCTTTTATTTGAAAAGAAGAATATGTTCCTATTAGAAAATGTAAAGACCAATTCTGCTTTCAGCCACACTGTTGAAGTACATAATGAAGTTCAAGATGAGCATCAGTCTAAAGATGGATCCTCTATGAGATCTTTGAGATATTTTATCAAGAAGCTTTCTGATATTCACTTCAACAGAAAGGAACTCCTCCATCCCTATGACCTTTCCATCTCTCTTTGCATAAAGTTTTCTCTCCTCTATTGTTTGCTTTCTTCCAAGTATCTTCCTGTCAGCTAGCAGAGCCTGTTGCATACCCATGACTTCAAAAAGGGGGAGATCTTGACTTGAATTAGCACTAGCCTATGTGGTAAGGACAACCTGGACACTGCCCCCACTAAGGTAAACTAGACAGATAATCTGATTAGCATGAAAGGAAGTCATTTAGCTGCTGTTGATTTTATCTTTTTGTTAATGTTGGAGCAAGTTTTAGGCAGCCCTTCAAAAGCATAACAAGGTTTACACTTTGTAGGTCTTTCCATATACCTCCAACTGTACCTCAGGTGTAGCACTTAGGAGAGGCCAATAAGGAATGAAAAAGTGTAGTGAGTGTGCCATCTGTGCACATGGAGGTACCCTGTGTCCAATACCCCTCCTGTTCTGCCTGTGTCACTGGGTGGCATCTGCTAAGTATTGCAAAAACGAATTTTAAAAATCTACAGTATTCATTAAGACATATTTAAAGTGATTCTGTATACAGATTAAAATACACCTTATTACTACTGTTTATAAGCATTTTGTCATCTGTTTTTTCATGATGTGAACATTGTTCTCCATATTTCTAAGTGTATGCAGTGAAGACCGTGAAATAATAAAAAAGAGATTCACCAGAAACTGTAAGATGAGATCCTTCGATGAAAAAACTGTTTTAAAAATACTAAGTGATTATTCCCATATTCACTAAATCTGCAAATGTACTGTCTGCAAATGGAACTTATTATACAATGGCACTTGAGATTTTTTTTTTTAATCTTTACAATGTACAAACAAAAGAAGCATTGCAATGAAGAGCATCAATACTCATTTATGGCTTGAAACAAGGCAAAGAGTTTGCATTTTCCCTTCCTGCTAAGAAAGAAATGAAGGTGACGTCATGTTAGTTGTTATGCTAGTTCCATCAGCTGCCACAGAACCAACTCTGACTGCTCGCATCACAAAACTGAACCATCCTGAAAAATGTGGTTCTATTGGTAGGAAAAGTGATGAGATGCAGAGCTCCTCACAACCCAAGGAAATTCTGTGCCATGTCAAAACCAAGACATGAGCATTTTTCTTACTGAAAGACATCTCTCCTTCAATTCATGACAGTAAAATCTCAGGTCAAAACAATACAAAGCATAGTATCACAGAGGCTCACAAAAGAAATGACTTCTTACACATCATCTCTCCCCTGCACCCACCAAAAAATCCCTAACAAGGGAGGAAAGGCATCCTGCCGAACTGTGAGAGAGCTTGGAGCCACCAGATAGCCCATGAGGTAACCTCATTATCCAGTGCCTAGTGCCAAAGGCAAAACAGGTGCAAGGATACCAAAGCAGGAGGAAAGCACAGCCTGTTAACAGAAACCTCCAATTTTAACAGCATTAAAATATTTCCAAACGTTCAGAGACAAAACTTCACAGCACAGCAGACATTTCTTAATGGAAAAGAGCAGAAAAATGTGAATTGCTGGAAAGATACAGCATGCTGAAGACACAGTGTGCTTTTCCTCTTTTTGGTTCAAACTATTAACACTTGGACTTACGGGGTATAAGTTTCATTTTCCTTCCCACAAAGAGGAGCATGAAAGAATAGTAACTATCCTTTTGTGTCACATTAGTAAGTTTTTCTTTTCAGAGAACCAGAACACAATTGACTTTTTCATAGACTCTATAAATAAGAATGCTCAACAGGAGAGGTTGTATCAAAGCTGCTGCCTCTTGCAGTCCACCCATCCCCTGTTTCCAGGGCAGATCAGATGGAAATAACTACTAACCAGTAGCAAACCTGGTGCAGTTAGTGGAATTACCCAGCTGCAGAGTCAAAGTGAGGGTCACACCTTCTCAAGCAACCAACACAATCAGAACCTGGAGCTGGCACCTGACCTGGATGAGAAAATAAAGACCAAGAGTTCCAGGAGTCTCGATTTCACAGCACTCTGATTCTCTGTGATACACTTTCTCAGATATTTAATGTCAGCATTTATCTGAATTCAGTTTCTTGCATTTCTTCACTTCCCACGTTTGGATCACATGATGCCCTTTCATTTACAATATGGTAAGCAAACACTTCAACATGGCTCTTAATGAGCAGTGCTCCTTATGAGAATTAAAGCCTCAGATTTTTATTCTGTTTCTGTCCTCTTCTACAGATATTTTTTGTAAGTATACTTTTAATTACTCATCAGTATTACTACTGTCATTTAGTCGTACTGAGTTTGGATGACAGTTAGAAACACTATTTTCAGAGTAGAAAAAACTGAAAGAAAAAATTATTTTTTCATCGCAGCCATCATTACATTAGACTTCCACCGAAGGAAGAGCATGTATGTGAAGGAAACACCGTAACAAATGACTGCCAAAATCTCATAAGAATTAGTTACTAGCACTTAAATACCTTTTCAAATTCAAAATATAATGCTGCCTAATTAACCCTTAAAAGCCACAGTAAATTGGTTGACAAGCACAGAAATACAGAAAGTGAAGGAATAAAAGGACAGCTTTAAAGGGTCAAACTCAAGTTTGTCTACACCAGCATCTAGTCTGTATGAACTGACAGACAAGTAAAATAAAAAATTAAAATTAAAATGATAGAAAAGGAATGGAACAAGACAGCAAGAGCATGCGTGATTAACAATGAACTACAGAGGCTCTCAGTGCAGCATGAGATACCTGTACACAGGATAGATCACAAGCTCCTGAATGAGTTCATTCATGCTGTTGGTTGTGCAGCCCGTGTCATCCCCATGCTCTGACCATCCACCTCATACTCAGAGAGCACAGAGCAGGACAGATATTTCAGTATCCCTCTTAGTTAAAATAGTGTGAAAGATCTAATCATGCAGATCCCCAGATTAAATATTTAAGCTCTAGGGCCAGACACTAATAATCATGCAAATGCTCCCTTACACAGGCATGTATACCGTTTTCCAGTATGGCCAGAGCTCTCCAACAATTCACAGAACTTTATTTTTCATTCACCTAGCAAAACTCCAGACAATTTAATTTGCTTGTTTCACCTGTCCCTCTTTCCTGTATGGACTCACACTGTGCCTCCTGTAATCCAGAATACAGAAATCTAACACGTTACTTATTAGCTTTTTTTCAGGACTATGGTTTAGTGGTTTAAATGGAAAACTCAGAAAAATGAAACCTCACTCCTGACCTCAGCCTGTCACTGTTCCCCATGGTTAAGCTTCTTGGGATAGTTTGCCAAAACAATTTAGAAATGCATTTTGCACATTCTTTCCTTGCCTGTGAAAAAATATGTGAAAAATATTTTGGTAGATTCGTTACCTATTTATAAATACTTAAACTCACCAGTGAAAAGAGTTGTGCTAGCATGAGGTGAATACCTGTTGATTTCATTCTGTTTGGTTCAGCTGGGGCATTCTTACACGGTCATTTGTTAGAATCTTTTTTCTTTGGAAGTAAATCTTTGAACTTCTGATTCTTGACTGTGGAGCTCTGCATGGAACATTTTCCAGCAGGTATGTCTGCTATTACAGGCAGGCAGCACAATTTAATTTGCCATTTAACAAGAGCTAAGCTTCCTACGTCTTTTCCACCCTTCCACTGCCAACATGCTTCGGCACAAACCCCGGTGTCATTGTTTCCATGTAGCCATGTTGATGACTTTACTGAAAAATCTTCCCATAAGTTTTTGTTGAAACTTTGTTTGAAGATTGTCTATGCACAATTCAGAATTGCCCCATGTTTCTTCTTCCAGACGCTATTATATTTCCCAGTCTTTAAGAGTTATCACCTACCTACTCATGAACACTCTTCTCTTTGGATCCAATCTAGTCAAAGATGGATCCAGAATAGTGCCAGCTATAAACATTTCAAGCAAATACGACATTGCCAATGATGTTAGCTTTTATTTCAGTGTGTTTCAGAACAGCTCCTTCAGAAACAGTAGAATCGTGAAATAAAAATAAGATAAAAAACCAGCACAGCTTTTGAGTGAGGAAAGAATAATCTCTGCACATCAAGCTTTCTCATTTGGATTTAATGCAATACCATCAACTCCTGTTATCCCTGCTGCACAAAGGACGGAAGGATTGCAATGGATTAAATGATAACTTTCAAGGGCATCATTATAAGACAGTACAGGCAAAATGTCCTAACAGCATGACAACACTTAGAGCTCTTGACATTCTGGCAATCTGAGTGCTAAATAATGCTAGCTAAACTCAATCTGTTTGTAGCCTAGGGTTGTTTACAAGGAAATTCTACCAAAACAAAGCACAATGGAAATCACAGATGCACAAAATCACTGTAACTGCTGGCAGTAAGTCTTCCCTTCATACATACGCTTCTCTGATGTTCTCCTGAATGACTGTTGTGCAAACTGAAGTAGGTTCACGCTATGAGTCTTTTTCCTCTACAGAACAGCACATTTTTCCAATAGACACAAAAGTATAAATTGTATACATGCTGAAATACTGAGTTTGGCGTGTTGTCTCATGTGAGACCATGGTGTTGAGATCTCAGTTTTGTTAGACTGCGGTGATTTTTTCTCCAGAGTATACTTCTGCAGGATATTCAACAATTTTCCCTCTTCTGATAAAAGATAAGGACCGATAACTGGATTTACAGATCCCCTTCATCTCATTCCAGCATGGAAAACCATGGAAGGAAATTTATGAATCTTAATGCTCAGTTCAAGCAAATTTACATCCTATTATGGAATAGCTACAGACTAGGTCAGACTATGGAATGATCGTAAGGAAAACTCAGGAATTTTATGTCTCAGGATGCATACCAGACTCCCATGCTTGCTCAAGACAAACCTTAATATCAGCAGTTCCATGAACAACAGGATGAAACAATTCTTTTATCCTTTCATTCTAATTCCCTCCACCACAGTAACCTCAGCATTTACTTCCTTTAAGTCCCTGTTCCATCATCCCCTTTCCTTCCTTCACCACACAAGTCTCCTACGCTCTCTAGCTCCCACCCAGACTGCTTTCCCATTTGGCTGGCCAAGAGGCAGCAGGAGTAAACGTTTATACCTGCTGACCAGCTGGTAATGGTGAGCCAACTAGTTGGCATAGACGACACCTCAGAATGAGTAGCATTTGAATCCTATGTATGTGCCTTTTGGTAAGAACACTACTTCACAGATCTTTTCTTTGTTGAACCCCTCTTTCCCACAAAACATATAGAAACAATTCCCTTGAAATAAGCTAAGAGAGAATGTGTGATGTCATGTTGTCTAGAGACAAGGGTGGAGGGGCACAGGCTAACTGCCTTCAGATACATCACAAGTCTGCTGCAAACAGGATGAGTCTTAGATGAGCAAGATAAGAAGAAAGAGAACTGATTTTTCCATCACAAAATATTCAGATTAGACATGTAGGAAGTTATCTAGTGGTTCCAGTTTAATTAATTACATTGCTGATAGAAGGCTGGAACAGCAAAACTAGGGCTTTCAACAACAGGTGAGCTGATAGCACTGAAAACAAACCAGGTGTATCTTGGTTCCACCTGCTCAGAACAGGTGGACAAAATGCCTTCAGAACTCCTCCATCCTTATTTGCCAAGGTTCAGCTTACATTAAGAGAAAAGGACACAGAGAAAGGTGGGGTATAAAACTTCCATCAGAAATAGCATGAATATATTTTCTAACCATCGAACAAGACAAACTGAACTCTCATCTCTAGCAGATTGTGAGTTAAAGCATATAGAAACAGCTACAGGAATGCAGAGCTCACCACAGTGATTCTTAGGGGTCCAACATTTTTAGCTCTAATACCAAACCAAAATATGAAAATGCAAATCAACAAATTACAAATAGATTTGTAAAAATCAGCTTAGTTAATCTCTTGTACATTTTATTCAGAACTGTTCATCTTGTTTATTAACACTCCATCTTACTCTATGCCATTAAATACTCAGGTAGGGTTTTCTTTTGTTATTTTACTAGTTCCATGTTTTTTTCTCCCCACTTGAGCAAAACTAGTAAATGGATCAGTTTCCCTTTAAGGGCTGGATGGCCCTGCCAGCTTAGCCAATATGAAACATTTCCAAAGAAGTTTCTTGCTCATCACAGCAAGGAACAGAATATTTTAAAACCCCAAACTTCAAAATCCCAGATGGTCTTGAAGTCCTATTTAAATGAACTGCGTGAGTTTACAGTCAGATCTGCCCAAGAAACCCTTATAACAGAGACTGAAAACTATAAATGTTCTCAGTTTATTAAAAAATGATTTGACACCAGCACAGACTATTTCAAACGCTTTCCTCACGTTGCAGAGCTAGACACACTTCTCAAAATATTTGCTTTCAATAAAGTGACAGCAGCTCCTCAAGTAGGGTTATGTAAGAGCCAGGTATTTGATTTTTTTGTTATATTTCATGTTATATTGTCTGTTGAATAAAATGCTTTAAAAACATTAACGTAATATAGAATTTCAGACTCTTAATCATTTTGACAGGTTTTCTGAAACTCTTCAGAGCAACGTTTGAGTAAAAACCCCTTGCTATACACAGCCCTGAAAGTGGTGCAGAACTGGGGGGAAGGGGAGTGGAGGGCCACAAAGGTCTCCCTCCTAAAACACATGCATTCATTAGAAGAGAAAAATGCCTGGAAATTTGGCACAAAGAAGAGTGTTTAAATGAAGCCTGCCTGAGGGGATAGCCCTGACTTGCACTCTTACCAACTGGATGGATATCATGTGACTGTTAACAAGTATTACGTACCATGTAAAAAAATCTCTGTGAGAAACCACAACACCATGCAACACCATATACAACTTCAGAGACAATATTTTTGAAGGGGAAATGTTTCTAGATTGTTTCATGGTCCTTACACAAATGCCTCCAGTCAAAAGCGACGAGCCCAAACCAAAACACTATATGCTGCGCTTTTAGGATGCCCATTAAAGGCGAATTTGGATCAGAACTTCATTAACAAATAGGCAAGATTTCAGGTCAGCTTATTTAGAATGCTGATTATTTTATGTCTTAAATGCAATTTTTCAGTTTCTTCTTCCCAGCGTGTACTCCACCTTCTAGACCTATATGCAAGTTGTCTTCATCTTACATCAAAGCTCTCTGAAGGGACTATTTAATCACTTAAATGCCAGAGTCCACGTGCCAATTTATGTGCTCTCATCTGATAATCAAACCCACAGTTAAAACAGCAACGAACTCAGTGTGCGCTTGGGTTTTCCAAACCACAATTATTCAAAAAATACTTCAGAACCAACACAAAGCAGTCTTCCTTAACACTATAGACAATTCTTATATTGGCTTGAAGCCTTCAGTATTCGTCGCCCCCCATGGCACATGAGTAACTAATTTCAAATATCTATAAATAAAATACATAAGTTTTCATACAAGGATATATTACAGTTCAGACACAGGGACATACATGTAGCTGTCAAATGGAAGTGTTTTATAACTTTTTGCTCTACATAATTCTCTTTTTGGAGAAGGTTTAAATGAAAAGCACCTCATGAGTAATTTTTCAGAATGTTACAGTTAGTAAAATAGACTCTATGTTTAAGATACATTTTCATAAGTAAACACACTGCAATAATGTCAGTCCCGCAGTCAGATGGAGACAACTCCCTAACAAATTACCAACAAGTTAGCCATCCACCTTTGTCCATTTTTCTTTTAACTTATGATGGAAATGAATGCTCTGTATGAGCTGCTTCCCCAAGAAAACTCAGTTCAGATTCAGCATCTGGAAGCTGATGAAGTATTGCTTTTGCCCATTTTCACAGCTGCAGCTGACTGCAAGAGAAGGGCAAGTGATTAACCCAAGGTCATTGAATGAGTCAGTGCAAGGGGATTACAATCATTATCGCTCCTGGCTGCCAGTCCCAGCCCTTGTCGTCCTGCCACCACCTAGCCAGCCTATACCAGCCTTAGCACACAAATGATGGACTGGATAAAGCCAGCCAGCCAAAGGGCAGTTTTCACTGTACACAGTAATGTCAATCTACTCAGTCCTCATCTGTAAATACTCTTCAATTCCAGTACAGCCCTGCCAATACATCTCACTTTTGCCTGTCAAACACTGGTATTCACGCCATGGGCCCCTGTTGAACAGAGACTGCCTGCTGAGCCAGATGGAGAGGTGGCTGTGGAACTAGACAATTAATTGGAAAATTCAACACCAACCTGCACCTGCATCCAGCAGTTCACTGACACCACAGAAAGCAAAAAGCAGCTCTGGTCAGAGCAATACAGATACAAACCATATACCTCAGAGCTGGATTGCTTACGTGAATGTTACACAGCACTCGGTCTTACAGTATTTTGAAAGCAGTTATAATGAGTATTAAACCATAAACAAAAACAATCATCACAAATTAGCACCAGTACTACAGTATATGCAAGACAAAACAGAAGTAAATGGCATATGAATATCATTCCTACAGCACTACCTGACTGTAAATCCGCATGCTATGATACAGCTAGAATGACAAATAAGACATTATGTAAAAGGTTGTTTCTCAATGCAGATTGCTACTGTCTCAAGCTGGAGTTCCTTCAATTTTATTTTCTTAAGGTTTAAGTCATAAATAAAGCTCTGACTACAGGACCCTTGGATCTACAACAGCTAGCTTTAATTGAGTTGGTCTCATCATCCAGAAGAATAGAGCTGCAGGGATTTTGCTCACCTAGGTGGTGCACACAGCTCTCTACTCCAGATCCAGGGCTGCTGTTAAGCATGACCCACAGACTGGGGCTTGCCTGGATGGGTCTACGTGCGATCATATGCAAGGCTCTCAGTATTTCAGTCCGAAGTCTCTTGGAGATCGTTCTTCTCATAACCCAGTTTTGTACTTCCAAGAGTCTGGACAGCCCTGGAACTGTCATCATTTGTCAGATTTGTGAGCACTTTTCTGAAAAAAAGGCTCTCAAGCATCTGTGTCTCACCTGATGTTTTGTAATGTCATTAATCAATCACATCTTATACACTGGGCTTCCTCCATGAAAACTAGAATCGGTTTCCTTGCATTGATTCACTGCCAAGATCCTTCAACCAGTATCATAGGGTAGTGGCATTTGTCAAGAAACAGCACTGCGCAGGATACAGTTTTAACACCAAACTTATTCTGTTCCTCAGACTATGGCATGGGATCGTGTGCAAAGAACTGAAAACAGATGGAAAAGATATCTAGCTCATGAAAGGATAACTCATTTATCCTACAACAGTGCTTAATTTATTTTCTTTTAAGCTTTCCTAAGAACATTTTGCAGGTACAGCTCAGAACAAAGTATACCTGCATAGATGTGAGCATAGCAATTCCATGTTTTCTCCTTAACTGTGAATTAAGATATTTTAAAAGTTATAATTACACACACCAGTGCTATGCAGCTGGAGTTCCTTGGTTTTGATGCTGGAATAAGGAAGAGAGAGAAAAAAACTGAAAACCTGAAAACTATCTATATGGCTTCAGTGAATAACTTCTGAAGTTAAGAGATAAGCTTAGTCTGAATGGGGAAACAGAAACTAGTAAAAAGGAAAACAAAAGCAATTATCTTGAGCTTTCTACATGCAGACTGAGCCTCTATTTTCCTCTGCCAAGCAGCTGGACATACTAAGGGCTGCCTATGTTTGTAGGTATTACCACTGAGAAACTTGGTCTGGAATAAGCAGCAAAGCAGAAGAGAGTCCCATGCATGCCAATATAGCCAGCAAATTCAACCATGGCTACATCAAGGTCAAAGGCTGTTGTTTCTTCTCATTCTCACGTGCACCATGTCTTTAAGGTGGTACTTTTGCAAGTGATAGATTTCAGATCTCAAATGAATGAACCCACACAGAGATAAGCATTCACAGAACAAAACAAAGCAGAAGTTACACTGTGATTCCCATCTAATGAAATGTGTACAACAAAGCCCTTAGTTCTTAATTTTAGGAAGGTCCCAAATCAACTGCTTAGATGCCAAGTAATGCAGGTATACATTCATAGGAAAAGACTTTTACAGAAGGTAAAAACAAAAGTCTTTCCTCTCAGCTGCACAAGAATTAGACATTTCAGCTGCTCCCTCATAGCAGTAATCCAACCTGCTACCATGCAAGATACCCCATTGCCAGTCACCCCAACCTCTGCTCAAGGGAGGATGGGGACTGAATCCTACTCACTCATTATGGAGAGCACCTAGGGTGGGAGCAAACACCTTGCAGCTCTCTACTGTAACTAATTTGGCCATATGGAAGGAGGCAGCGATGCCTGTGTTCTTTCTGGCCTAGGAAATACCATCTGCAGCTGTGAAATTCACACGAGTACTGAGTTGGTAAAGAAAACAGATGGCAAACAGAAGCAAATGGTTAAAACGTTCCCTCCACTGCAACACATGTGAAACCCCTTATTCCAGTGGGCTGCAATAAACCTCCGAGTGTCAGTGCACATATAACGTGTTGAAGAATTTTTCTTCAGAAGGAAATAAATCTGATTTTTATCTAAGCTGGCAGTAAACAGGGTCAAATATTTAACTGTTTCTGCAGCAAATTCCCTATTGTTTCTCAATTTTATTTTTTATTTTTAATAATGCCAAAATCAGCGCTCTGCATAGCTGCAGACCTCAAGGGTGCAAACAGGTGAGGAAGGTCTGTGATGAGCCCCAAGTGTCAAACAAGGCAAGTAAAACGTTTATTGTGAAGTGCAAACTCTGGTGCCAGATAGAGGAACTTAGCTTCACCAACACTGGATTTATTGTACGTGGCTTATTCAAGTGATTTATATGGCTTACGCCACATTTTCCTTTTTTTAACCTTGCCTTGATTATCAAAAAATCTTTTTGTAATTTACATTAATAGCTCTATGACACTGTGGAAAATATTAAAAAAGACGTTCATACTTTTGGCACCTCCTACTGCAGAGGACTGCATACAATCAACGCTCTTTTGAACTGTTCCAAAGGGCTTGGCAAGAATTTGAGGTACACCCAAAATGTCATGAAAGACCCTGCTCAGAATCCTCAGGAAAACTGGTCAGTGAATGTCCAGGTCAATAGTTTTCTTAGGCCCGAGTCCGCAGCACTCCTCTGCCAGTAAGTAAAAACATTACACATACAAGTCACTTCCATTATCTCAAGTCAGTGGGTTTTTTTAATAACAACATGTGTTATAGAAGTGTTATTTCCACAGTCAGTGGATCCCACGTTGGGGAATAGTTTCAAACCATAAAAGGATGTCACAATAGAAGATATCAAAATGAAGTTTGGTAAGAACAAGGCTTTTTCAGCACTTGTTTTCTTGTCTCAACAGCAAACATATATAACAGCAGAGAAAACTGTCATGTAGTAATACAAGAATGGAAATCATAAAAGCACAAGTTTTTGATCATAACTGCTGCTCTGACCTTGGATAGAAGCTCTTTGATTTTTCAAATTTAAATTCTCTTGTCGATAAAAAAAGGCTCCAAACTCAGAGCAATGACTGAAAGAAAACAGTGACAAGTTCTATAAATGTAAAGAAGTTAATACTCCAAAATAAATAGTGAACATCAGAAAAATTTGAAACGTTTTCAAGATCAGTGACCATTGTTTTTCTTCTACCTCTTGTGCCTTCTTTGCTAGCTTTGAGAAAATCTGAATCAAAATTAGACCTGTGCCAGTCTTGGGCACTAAGCACAGATGCTGAAAGACAGAATAGAACCATGGAATCATTCATGTTGGAAAAGACCACTAAGATCATTTAGTCCAGCTGCCAGCTCATCCCCACATGCTCACTAACTGCATCACTCAGTGCCACATCGATCCTTTCCTTGAATGCCTCCAGGGATGGTGACTCCACCACCTCCCTGGGCAGCCTGTTCCAATCCATTACCATTCTTTCTGAGAATAAATTTTTCCTAATATCCAACCTGAATCTCCCCTGGTGCAACATAAAGCCATTACATTTTGCTCCCTATTTGTTATTAATGCAAGAGAAGGTAAATATAACAGCTGAAGTAAAATGCACCAAGATGTGCTCAAGAAAATGCTGGTCCACAGTATAGTCAGTTACCTCCCATGTGATTCTGAAACTAGCAAGAAGGCTTTTGGACAGCAGGATCAGTTTCCTAAAAAAGATGAGCTAAGAACAGCTGCTAGGAAACATCTTTCTCCATTTGAAGCCACTGGTCCCACACAGAAAAGGGCTATGGCGGGCTGCAGAGCTCATGTTGCAGGGCACCAGAAGCTCCCCTCCCCACTGCCAGGGCTGTTCACATGGCACAAGGAGGATGAGGTGAAACTTTAACCAAATATTCATTATCACTAAGGTACCAGACCTGTGGGTTACACAAAGACAAAACCCAAACTTTTTGGTTTAAGGAGATAAAGAAAACGTAAACTTTCTGACTTTTACAGACTGACCCAGAAAGCAGAAAAATCTCAAATACCAACCTTCAGTATGTTAGAAAAGGATCTCTTTCTTAGGTACTAAATATTCAGCAGATATAATCATGCCTCCATGTTTAAAAAGAAAACCACAGGCATCAGTTCCCATCATGAAGTGCAGCACTAATTGGGTCTGTTAAAAACAGGCATCAGACAAAAGCTGTGATAAATTAGCGTCAGCGAATCAGGCACTGAATTCTCATCCTCACTATTCTGCATCACCAGGATTCCAGGAGTTAGCTAAAATCTCTTCACAGTTGAGGAGGATTTGCTTCCAAATTTTTGCAACTATTGAGATACCAGTTACTGTTAATATCTGAATCAATCTTGCTTCAGGATCCATCTGAGCCTGAAATAATTCTATATTTAATCATATTAATTCCAACCTCAACAGTGACAATAAGCAAACACAGTCCATATGCTGAACACGAAGAAGGAAAGGCAGAAGTTTATCTCTCAAGTAAAATACCAGTGATTAATAAATCACATGTTTATATCTCTTTGGAGGAAAGCTTCTAATGCAAAGCCATTCCAGCCAGAGCATTCCATGCCAAATCAAATACTCATATGAAGAGAAAAGACAATTTCTGCCAGCTTCTATGTCCAAAAAATCTTTAAAAATTGGAAAAATGAAAGCATTTGCCCTCTTTCCATGAAAACCCTGAGTGTTGGGCACCAGGAAACATAATGTTCCCACTGATCTCCAGTAACAGATGAATAACAACAATTTCAGAGTTATGAGAACTAATTTAATGCATTCCTCTGTGCGAAAATAATAAAAATTAGCAAGCTCTTTTGATACTGCACAGACTTGCCTAGAAGACAGCCGCCTTGTATTAGAATTTAGATTGTTTCTTATTTTCTAACTGAAGATATGATGCTTTCCCGTCAGTCACAGAGGGTTTAGAAAGGCTGTTAGAACAGCAATAAAAAAGATGAAAGCCGCTTCCTTTTCTTTCTTTCTTTTTTTAATTTGGGTGTCATTTTCCCTGATTTGATGGGAAGCTTAGTAGGAAGGTAGTCTGTTTGCAAAGGTAGATTTCAGAAAGCAGTCAGTCCCAGGTAGTTGCAGGATCACTCCAGATAAGGTACTAACTGAAGTTACTAGTAGCTACATACATGCAGAAACGGTACTTTCTCCCCTGCAAGAAACAAAAGCAGCAACAACAAAAAGAAACAAACAAAATCACACACCCCAAAAAACCACTTCATAAAGCCTATCCATTCCAAGTCAATTTGAAATTTAAAGAAAGCAAACCAAGAAGCCAACAACAATAAAAACAGACAAAAACAAGCAAGAATTGAAAATAGAAAGTATCACAAGTGACATGCAGTAATTTTGGTTCTGTCTCTATTTCTCACTAACATTACAAATGGCAAAACCATTTTTGACAGAAAATATGAGAAGTTTAGTAGTTTTTCTCTGAGAGACTCAGATCCAGCCTTACTACTTAAGCAAAGGAGTCTGGAATGTATCTTATAAATCCTATCTTTTTCTGAAATTAAGGAAAATCATTTTCCTATAAAAGCACCTTCCAAAGAATAATCTATCAAATAATACAGCCCCAGCTATAGTCCATTCTTTCCCCACTTGTCTCTGTTTCTCAGGGTTTTTCCCTACCTATCCTTCCTCCGTTATGGCAACTTTGAGTTAATAATCTCCATTTTAAGAACAGAAGTAGATATCACATTTAAAAACTAAGATCACTCCAGGTTAAATATCCAGCTAGTGAAAAATGGGTTCCTGACAAAACCATCCAGTTAAGACAAATACGGCCTTCTTGGACAAAGCAATTTTACACTATGCAGCTGAACAGATGGCACAACAAAACATTCAGCTGAAGAATACTAAAAGACCCACCATTAAAACAAAAAGATTTATTATGTGATAATGTTTCTGATCATATACTAGCAATTCACAATACTTGATCTACCTCCCTACTCCCCACTGTTGCCACACTGCACATAGATTTCCACCGAAGTGTTCTCACCATCCCAAAATCTTACTTTTAAGTGGTAATGATCACCTTTGAACCTATTAGTTCAGTGGTAAAGGTAGTACTGCAGTTTTCCCCACCTGCATTTATTTATTTATACAGAATTACATCAGCCATTTCATGGCTGAGTAAATCTCAATGTCTCCCTTGGATTTATCATAATCGATGTTATTTCTCTCATACTATATTAACATGGTAAAGAATCCTGTACGCTGTGACATAGGCTTGTAAGTTTACAGGCCAACTTTATCTGGGGTGATTGAGTGTATTTTTATACATTTGAAGGAAGACCAGAAAAGTTTACAAAAGAGAAACTGAGCAGGCTTTAATATGCATAGATACGATCTGTTTGAAGCTGTTCAGAAACTACAAATTCTCAGGAGAAAGCT
This sequence comes from Aquila spilogaster, assembly GCA_024606505.1. NCBI lineage: Eukaryota > Metazoa > Chordata > Aves > Accipitriformes > Accipitridae > Aquila > Aquila spilogaster. The sequence continues at coordinate 54,583 of JANHGO010007656.1, forward strand.
GGGAAAAAAATATCCCTAAAATATTATTGCAGTATTTTTCCCTGGGCATTTGCTTTTCACCAGATAAAACAAAGACCTCAGGCCTAAGCTAAAGTAATTAATTCTTGTGTCAGCAGCAGGACAGTTAAATAAGGTAGAGGCTCCAGTGCCATTCTGAGCCATTCTCATCTGCAAGTAGGCAGTGCAGCTTGGAAGATGCTTTCCAAACTGGGATTTGAGCCTTGCACCTGACTGGATGGACCAACATGTTTTATCTGCCAACAATTGAAAGATCATGCAATGTCTAGGTTGCTTTTCCCAACTTTATCCCAATAGCTATGTGCTTAACAGGACATGCCTGTTTATTTCTTTATGTCTAACTTTCCCCGCTGGGGTTAGCTTTCATCTTTATTTTAAGGCAGTTGTATATTAAAAATAGAAAAAAGTTGCAAACATAGCATATGATGTTTTTGCTGTTGTTATGAATTTATTTTCTTAAAAGATTTTCTTATAAAATTCTTATAAGAATGCATTTTCTTCCCATGCTATTCTAGATTCCTCTTTAAACAACTCTGAAAATGTAAAGCCATCTGGTAGCAGCTGTGTGTTGACTGCACACCTGTGCTTGAGCTGAAGTGGGGAAAAGTTCAATAAGGATTATACTATAGGTGCCAGAACGTCTCATTTCTTCCAGAAATATTGCAAAGATTTAATACTCCCTCCTGCTTCCCCCTTAACTGGTTTGTGCTCTACTCTGAGCGCACAGATTAGAAAGACAAAACATTTTGTGGGGAGTACAAAGCCCTCAGTGCGAGGCGTATAGCAAAAGTTTCCATGAATCTCTGTTGATCCTGGACCTGCGCTTGCAAAGCTATATTGATTTGGGACAAAAATAGGCCTTTGGCTGGGCACTGTGGCTTTCCACAGATATCTACTCGTCAACAAGCCAAAGCAAACTGTACTAGCAGTGAAAAAAACACTATTTGGAGCAACTAGACAATACCACGTTTGGTAACATCTGCAGCTGCAGAGATCTACAGTCAAGTGCAATTAGGGAATACTCTAGGCACAGTATCTGATTATTTCCTCATCTAACCCTCCTCTTCAATTAAGAAAATAAGGAAGCTGTGTACACACTTTAAAAGAAATGGATATGCACAAAAGAACCTCTCGACCTGCAGAAGTTCAGAACAGGACAAGCTAAATATGCCACTAATGTTCTTTAATTACTTTTTTTGTATAGCTTGGCACCACTTCACTGCTGCTCATTCATTCATTTTGGTCATCCTTGCAGGGACATGTGCTCCTGTAAGTTCTCTCTAGAGCTAAGCAGTCAAAAACATGGGAGCATCCCCATACTTTAATCTTTATTAAAGAAGGGCTGCCTGGCAGAATCTAGCACCAGCTATCTGCAACGATTTTAGATTAAATCCTTCCCCACAGTAGCTCCCATCTTGTTCCCATCTCTTCTTTATCAACACAATGCCCTTCATTTTCTGCCCTAATTCAGTGCTCAGCAAATGCCCTATCATGGCGCTAAGAATGCTATGGTGTTATAGGAGTTATCATTTGACTATTCATATATAATGACTGTGACTTAATGGCATTCTCTGCCATTTTTTCACTTCCATCATCATTAGCATGATTTTGAATCAAGGAG
>JANHGO010007657.1:0-56118 GCA_024606505.1 Aquila spilogaster
CGGGCGATCTCGGCCGCGACACCGGCCGGGTTGGCCAATGCGACAGCCGATGCCCAGATCGGCTCACACCGACCCTTCGTGTCGGGAGCGCAGGCCACCGCTTCAGGCCGTGGTAGCGGTGACGGGCGCGGGCGCAGGCGCTTGCACGATGCGATACACCGAGTCGCCCTCGCCGGCATCCCGGGTCAGCGGATAACCGCGCTTGCGCAAGCCCGTGGGCTACCGAGCAGGCCGTTTGGCTTATTTGCTGGCTAGCTGTCGAGCCTATCGGTTAAGCGCCAGGCGGCCTGATTGTTTTCCTTGCCTTGCTTTCTGCTATCTTCTGCGCTGTATTATGAACCGTCGCGCTTCCCTTACCGACCTGGCCCGGGCCCTGGACGACGACCCGCAGAACTGGACCGCCTTCCCCAAAGTCGGCTGGGGGTTCCTGGCCGTGATGGACCAGACGGCCTACTATCTCGCCGGCGCGGCGGCCGACCGCCTGGTCTTCTTCTCCGACGCCGTCGTCGCCATCGCGATCACGCTGCTCGCGATCGACCTCCCGGTCCCCGAGGGCACCGAGCAGCGTGCGCTGCTGGAGTCGCTGTCCCACAACGCGTTCGCCTACGTCACGTTCGTCATCAGCTTCGTGGTGATCGCCCTGCACTGGCAGGCCCACCACCGCGTCTTCCGCTACCTCCGGGCCGTCGACGAGGTGTTCGTGCGCCTGAGCCTCCTCTGGCTGCTCGTCATCGTGGTGACCCCGTTCCTCACCGAGGTGATCCGCGAGGGCAACGTCGGCATCGTCCGCTTCGGCCTCTACGCCCTGGCACAGGCTGTGCTGCTGGGCGTCTTCGACCTCATGCAGTGGGTCGCGCGGGAGCACGGGCTCTTCCAGGCGGATGCGCCACGGAAGGTGGTCCGGCCGGTGTGGTGGGACGAGCTCGCCGGCCCGGCGGGGTTCCTCGTGTCCATCCCGCTCTACCCGCTGCTGCACGGGTGGGCGTTCGCCCTGTGGGGCGTCGTGCCGTTCCTGTCCGGGCTCGCCTCGTCGAGGAGCCGGGGCCGGGGATGGGGGAGCCGGGAGGGGTTCCCTGCCGCCCGGGAGGCCCTTGGGGAGGAGGGAAGATGGCCTCGGGCGGCGTGCACGGGCAGTACCGCTTCCTTGTCTTGTTGCGGTGCTTTTAATGAGCTAGGCGGATCCCCGCCGGGAGAAGGGCTGTCTCCGAGCTCCGTCTGGGTGCCTTCCCCCCACCCTTGCTGACCTCTGTTTCTGACCCACCTGTTGGTGTCCCCACCCCTTCTCCACCCGGTGTCAGAACGAGATAGATGAGCTGAGGACTGAGATGGATGAGATGAGGGACAGCTTCTTCGAGGAGGATGCTTGTCAGCTTCAAGAAATGCGCCACGAGCTGGAGCGAGCCAACAAGAACTGCCGGATCCTCCAGTACCGGCTGCGCAAGGCCGAGCGCAAGAGGCTGCGCTATGCGCAGACTGGTGAGATTGATGGTGAGCTGCTGCGCAGCATGGAGCAGGACCTCAAGGTACGGACATGAGCGACGCTGGGGAGACAGAGAGCTGGAGGTGGAGGCACGTTGTGCTCTTCAGGCCTCGTGACTCTGGTGTTTCCATCCATTCTGTTGTACAGTGTGCACTCAGTGCTGCACGTAGGGTTGCAGCTTAACTAGTAATGGGAGATCTGCAAGCTGCTCTGCAATGAGGCCCCACAGACAGACTGTTTGCAGCTTTAGTCCAGCCGTGTTTTGTGAAGTTACTGTGCAATAAGTGACTTAAATATCAGTTGGGATCCAGAGGTTTGGGTCTTTGAACACAGGCCATATTCTCCCACTGCAAAATTAAACCAACCTCACCGATCAGCCCCACTGACTTTTAGGAGATCAATGTCCTCCTTGGTGAAGACTGCAGAGGACTGTTAGACTAAATGCTTGCAGAGTCGCAGCCTTGAAATCCTGACTCTGCTGGCATCAGTGGACCTTCAGCAAAGCCAGGATTTGCCACATCCACATGAAACAGTAGACACAGTCCATCAAATTTCATTGTGTCATCAACTGTATTTAATTCATGACATTTGAATGAACCACAGCCCATTGCTGAGAGGTTTCAACATTTGTTTAAATATTAACATTATTTACTAATGTATCTCCATTCTAAATTGCTCCAATTAGAGGGAAATAAAGTGTCTTGTGCTAGTTGGAAGCTGTTTAATTTTTGCTTCCATGCTTTAGATTTTGTTAAGTCTGTTGCCAAATCAACACTTAAAAACCTTTTCCAATTGAAGGATCTCCCAGCCATTTTTTGAGGAACCACAGATTTCTGTGTAGCAAACTGAAGCTCATTGACCATCCTCCTGCTGAGGACTAGTGACCTGTGTTAGATTCTGTAGACTGCAGCTGGATATGCTAATTTAATACATGACATGAACAGACCATTGCTAAACTTCTTTCTGATAAGTGTAATGGATTGAGAGCCTGTTGTTCCCAGCCCTGTTATTCAAACTTAGATAATCTTTTCTGAAATATTTCCAGCTTATCATCATTCTTTTTAGAACATAGACACCAGGCCAAGACACATTCCAGTAATTTTCTTACTAATGCCATTTAAAATGTTAGTTTCCTTTTCAGTATTTATTGATATTCATTTTCTGTGCATATTCAAAAGCCACATTTGCTGTTTCGGGCCACAACAATTCTGTAACTAGCTGTCACGTGGCTCTGAGCAAACCAGTGTCTTCCTGGTCAGAAACAAAACTGGTGGGAATGGTTTTTTTTGTTGCTTCTTTCTCAGGGGTCAAGTGGAAATTCTGATCAAAACAAATGACATTTTGCACAGTCAAAATTGTGTTTAGGGGAACAGCTGAGACACTTCCACAGGAAGAATATGAACGTGAACCTTCCTGTACTAAGTAAACATTGTGATTCCGGCTTCTTGAGTTGGTTGAAGAAACAAAGAGTTGGCTCAGTGCTTCTTTGTATTAACAGGGAATGCGTGAAGAGGGTTGGGAGGGAAGCTGACCCTGTAGTTAGATGCTCACTTGTCATTGCAGGAGCTCCAAAGGCCTCAGATTAAGCTGAACAAAGGGCTCATTTCAGTTAGGACTTGTCCCATGTCTTTCCTAATGATTACACAACTGACTGCTTAGAAAGAAATGATGTTTTTACTAAGCCTTCCCACAGGTCATGATTGTATTCTACTTTGGGTAGGGATGGTTGACAAATGCCATGTGTATGCCAAACTGAAATCCTGGTTCTGGGTAGCCATATTTGTAACTCATGCACCATTCTTTGTAGTCTTCCCAAGTCTGCTTCTGAAGAATTTCTATCTAAAATAACATTCTCCATTTTACATGTGTACTATATTAGAGGACCATCAATTCTTCCGCGGTGCAGTCTTTCATAGAACTGCATTAAAATACATCTTGCATAAGTGAATTCAAATTTCCAGGTGGTCTAGAGTCTATTCTCTATCTGCCTTAATTGCCACTCCACCAAATTTTGTGATGTGAAATCACTTTTAGTAATGATTTTGTTATTTTATTGTATTTGCTGATACAAAGTATAGCTGCAGACCGCAGACTGTGATAGGATGCTGTTAAAAATGTCCCCAGTGATTTTCCGTTTACTTTGGTTGGTCAACCAGATGAGCATCTTAATACTGACTGTGGGAAAAAGATGCAGCATTGTGTGATTCTCAGCTCATCCTGCAGTCTCTTTGGACTATGCTTATCATTGAAATTCCCCTCCATTCTCTCTTTCTGTTGGACATTGTGTCTTGAGTACGTGTGCAGTGGGGGAGGTTACTGAATGATCTTGTGCTACACTGCAGTGTTGTATCAGTAATGCACACACACAGTTTCTTGTCGGGGGAGGTTGACTCACTGGCTGCTGCTGTATTCTGATAGATCAGATTCTTCTAGACTGCTTGCTTGCAATTATTATTTTTTCTCCAGTGTTTTAGTATGTCAAAAAGAGTTCTTTGACATGTAAGCATAAGGATTGTTATAGTGAAAGCTCTTTGAGCTCCCCTAAGTAATTCTAAGAAGGATTAATTTTACTTTCTGATGTCTTTAAAAAAGTCATCAAATTAGCCTGTTCAAATTATATGTCTAAATCACCACTGCAGCAGTGATTAGTGTATATTTAAATATTTTTAATGTGTGATTATAGTTTCTACTATTTTCACAAAATACAATGCAAATGGCTTAAATGGCAAAATTCTTATTGTCTTACATAAAGAAAGGGAATTTTATCTTGTTGTGTCCCTTTTAACTATATTCCTGTGAAAATGCAATTAAAGAAAATGTTAAACCCCCTAATTTAGCTTGTGTTCATTTTAATTTAAAAGTATCAGACATCATTTAGATAAGTATGAGGTCAGTAAAAAGATTTGTTCATATTTTACTCTTTAATTAATCAGTAGTACTAAATGCCATATATTTTGATTAGATATCCATGAAGGAGAGAGAAACTAGAAGGGTCAAAATCAGTTTTCCCATTTGTGGTCCTTTACAATACACAGATACAGTAGGCCTGGGGAATGTGGGCTCTGCTTTTAACCTGGTACTTCCACATGTCAAGCATTTGAAGGACATATGCTTTACTGCATTGAAAAGAATAATCTGGCAGTGGCTGAGAGAAAACAGATGCTGCGCTGTCTCCAGGAATAATGTAGATATTCTTTCATTGTTGATTTAACAGAACCTAAGAAAGAGTTGGTTTCCACTGCTTTCCAGTAAATTCCACAGAAAGACTATTCAAATTTTTTTGTAGGGGTTGTCTTGAATTTTTGAATAATTTGTAATTCTATCTGTATATGTCATTGTCTACATGTTTCTTTACACATCACTTCAATAAAAACATCCAGAATTAACTTGTAAATGGTCGCTTAGACACTAAGCACTTCAGCAGTGATTCTTTTGTAATTGTGCTTTTTTTCCTTCTTCCTCTTGAAATATCTCTACATTTAGGTTGCAAAAGATGTATCAGTGAGACTTCATCATGAGTTAGAGAACGTGGAAGAGAAGCGTACTGTAACAGAAGATGAAAATGAAAAATTAAGACAACAGCTTATAGAAGTTGAAACTGCAAAACAGGCACTGCAGAATGAACTGGAAAAAATGAAAGAGGTTGGTATTGCTATTTATTTCTATGTAAAATATTTGAAGTTCTCAAATTCTTACTCCTGACTAACTATTCTTTTTCCCACAGTTTGTTTTGGGAGCATAAAATATGACAGATAGAAGTTGAAATTAGCAAAAAGTGCTGAAGTACAGCTTGGTGACTGGGAAGTTTAGAACAAATGGAAAGATTCAGTTTCTAGGAGAAACAGAAAGGAAATGGTGACTTAGTTTTTCCTGTACTAGAAAGGAAAGGTAGAACTGGTAGTAACAGAGTTCAGAAGCCTTGAGACCTTGTGCTTGTGTTGGAATATGTACTTTGTAAATGATGTTCCTTGCATGTTTTTACAAAGACCAGTATTTTTACTTTGCTAACTACTGCTAGGGACTAGCAGGCACACTGAGAAAGGGCAACTCAGGCATGTTCTTCTGGAGTATTGGAGAGTGGAGAACTCTACCTGGGCTTTCAGTCTTAGCATAATTTTATATTGTATCTAATTAATCTTCAAAATTATTCAGTTTGTCATTATACAGATGTAACATGCTATCCCATTAAGTAAGCAGAAAATTGTATTAAAGCATAATAGCCTGGACAGCGGAGATAATAAAGCATGCAGTGAAAAGAGAAAATGTTGACTACGAGTAAATTCTTAGAATATATTTTAGAAACAACTCTCATGTTCAGTATTTAAAATTCAATGGATGACAGTGATTTTCACATTCATTAATATTCCCTAGCAGAAATGCCAGTGTCTACTTTGATCTTATAAGAAGTGAAGAGACGTATTTCAGTTGTTAAGAAAGCCAGGAGACTTTCAGTTGCATTCTTGCAAGCACTCAAGGTTTGGAGGATATTCCAGCCAAGTGTATGTTTTCCATCAGTTGCAGTAATTTTTAGAGTTGCAAATACTTACTCTAAGTGAGGTAGTATTAAAAAATATGAATATGTTATTCTTTACAGGAACTAAATTTCAAACATGTTAGTAGAGGATATACATGTGTGTTTTCACCACCTTCTGCTGCTCTTCCAGATAATGGTAGATTTGAAAAGGGCATGATGACATCTGAGCCTTATTTGGCTTTCTTTTCCTATGTCTGAGATTTCCTGCTTTCACTTTGGTCTCTGCCTTCAAATACCATACAGTTTCTCAGACCATCTTCTTTATGAGAGCATGATCTTTCTGTAATTATCCTTACAACTTTTTGTTAAGTTTGACTTTACTCCAAGTTTTCCATTTGTCTTGTCTCAAACTCTACTTTCTTGTAGATTCCTATGCTTTCCTCCTGCCCTGTAATTGATTGTACCAAAGGTATTTTCTTTTTTTTCTTCTTTTATTTTCTTCTTCTTTTCTTCTTACTGCTTCTTATGGGTCTCTGGATTACAGTAAAGTGTAGTGGCAGTTTAATTTTTGCTTTTTTGGGGGAGCTATGTACTTGCAGGAAATTAACCCAATAAATAGACTTCTTAATCACTGCCATCAGTGGTCTCTCCTTATTCTGGCTCTTTTCTACAGCCCACTAGGCTGAACTGTGGTTCTGCTGTTCTCATAGAATCACTGAATCATAGAATGGCTTGGGTTGGAAGGAACCTCAAGGATCATCAGGTTCCAACCCCTCTGTCACAGGCAGGCTTGCTCATATTCCTTTTCTTTCTATAGCTTAGGTGTTTTCCTCTTTCTATTGTTGGTATTGATATCAATGGAAAGATATTTGAGACACCGGAAAGACAAAAAAAATATTGTATTTAAGCCAGGAGCTCTTCTGCATGACACTGTTTTCCTGAAACTAAATGAATGATTCCTTTTGACAAAGAACTGGGGCACTGAGCCAGAATGGAAAAATGCATTAAGGCTCTACACATCAGAGCAGAGATAGGGTGGATAAAGAGTCAGAAATGTGTCCTTATACAGAGCTGGGGAGAATGGCCATCCCCAATCATTATGTGTTTCAGCATGATTAGGCAGGAGTTTTCATTTTTGTATTTCTCATAGACTGAGTCTTAGTCAGTAGGAGGAGGCTATTTCTCAGGCTAGGACTTTTAGTGTAGGATGGGGGATGGTGGAGGGTGGTTGAGGAGACAGAAGTTGAAGAAAAGCACATTTGAAGCAAAGCCGAATTGTTATGCACTTTGCAAGCATGCTGTGACTTGGGAAACCAATGGAACAATGCTGGTGAAGTATACTAATGCTTACAAACTTGAAATTTAGACTCTGTGAAGAAGTTATTGTTAACGTGAAGCAACCATGAAAAAAAAAAAAAGCAATCTGAAGTGAATTAGAATTTTTTCTGTGAAAAATACTGTTTCTTATTCTTCTTTGATTGGAGGTTTCACATGTTTTAAATAACACTGTCAGATAGTTATAATGTTAATCTTCTGTTTGCTTGTGAGTTGTTTCCTCTGGTTTTGTGGTTTTACAACCCTTCCTCATGTCAGTTCACTCATTACAACCAATGGAACTTCCTGCTTAAGTAAGTTCTGCTCAACATAAATAGGAATGAAGAGTCAAGACCTTTTGTCTGGATTCTTCAATTAATTGAGCTTTGAATTAATGATAGAATTAATCTCCGAAGTCAATGAACCTTCTTTATTTTACAGCATAATAGCAGCGCTTAGAGTATGTATAACTGAATTATTTGTTTTTATATTATAAAGTGTACTAGTATGTATAACTGAATTATTTGCTTTTATATTATAAAGTGTACTGCAAAAACACATACCGAATTTTATGCACCGGCTGGTAGAATTTCCCATTCTTCTTAAAATCTATTTATTTGTAATTGCCGTGGGATTTTTTTTCTCCTTTTATGATGAGAAAAAGACTTGGTAGAAAATGTTGGAGGCAGAAGCAGCATTTTTTACCTGGTAGTCTCTAGAGCATGGCGAGAGCCAAAGTTTTCTCTGTAGAGACTCTATATTGTTTTAATAAACACGTCATTGCAAACGTGTATAAAAGATAAATGCTTGCAGATATGTTTGTTTAGAGACAAAGTTAGATTTATCATCTTAACAGTTGAGTAAATGTGGACTTGTATTTGTCCATTAGTACAGGGGTATATCTGCAATTTCCTTTCTTGGTTTGAAGCTTTTGGAGGAAAAAAAGAAAGATGAATTGCACTGTATGACAAATGGAAGTAGTTGTTGATGGCAGAAGAAGCTTGCAAGTATCCAAGGTATTGGAAGGTGTTTCAGCAAACTGTATGTTTTCTATCAATACCTCTTACTAGGAGTCCTCCAAACTGCAGCTATTTCATTTAGCAGTGTTATTCTTGCACACGTAATTTTTGAGATGTAAAAAGCTGTCAATGACTTGCATTTCTTAACATATTCTTTAATTTGTTTTTAGTTCTTACACTCATTTTAGATATGCATTAAGCAAAGGTATTATTCGAACTGGAAACAATATTCCTACTGGCAAAAGTTTAATAATTCAAAATATAGCAAGCATTTGTTGAAGCCTAATTAACTCTTTTAGAGCTTTTCATTAATAAATACAGAAAAAAAAAATCCTTTACTGTAGCTATGTAGGAAATGCCCAGTTAACCATGCTTTAGATTGTTTGCTTTGAGATAAATAAAATAGGTGGAGAGTATGACGGATGTACTGGACCCTGGGCTTTACAAATCCTCGTTGTGATGCAGAAATGCCCTGTTTTTCAGAGATATGTGTCTTTATGAATAGATACAGATTGCTTAGCTGTTGCTCTAAGCAGGGTGGATGCAAGATAGTTCATTTCTTACAGCTACATTACAGTGTAGCTGTAAGAAATGTAGTTGTTACAGTGTAACATTACAGTTACATCAAGCTGATATTTTCTTATTCTAAGCTTAGGTTATTAGTTTGGATAGAGAACTTTTGATAACCAAGGCTACCTGGCTTAAGCCAGAGTTTTCTTGTGCCCATTCAATTCATTATGTAAGCAGAAGAGTTCATCTTTCTGCATGTGTCTGTGTTTTCTTGGAGTGGAGCCTGTCTGTCAGTCAGACTGTTCTGTACTTTGTGTTAAAATGGAAGAAGGCAGTATGATCTAGGAAGCTTCGCATGGGACTTACAAGGAGAAATGTAAATTCTATCGCTGATTTTGATACCAACGTGCTGCAGGACCACAGGAAAGTAAATTATATATTTCTGCTTACTCTTGCAACATTTGTTTGCCCTGTTTATGTAAACTGTGGGCACTACTTAGATCTCCATGTATCTCTGAGTGCTCAGGCTAAGCAGAAATCAAGAGAGTAGCTGGAGATTTCACAACAAAAGCTGTTATTAAAAAAAATCAACAAAAAACCAAACACACACACATGCACACTAAAACAAAACTGGAGATCTTTGAAAAGAACTGGCAAGGGATGATCTTGTCCCAGTATCAGCCTCTATGTCTCTGATAAAAATCTTTTTCTATCTGAGTCAACACATTGCACAAATCATGTGTCTCCTTATAGTTATCTGAAAAAGGTTTCATCTATTTCCTCTTATTTATCAGATGGTCTGTAGAAGATGCCCAAAATAGTGTTACCCCTACTTCTCTGTCTTCTTAGTCTTACCCGTAGCTCACAACTGGCCCATCACCCATAACAAGGCTATGCACAATGCATTTGAACTTTATATAGAGCAGAATCCTACTTCCTCACCTTCAGAGATCTGTGGCTGCACTCCAAGCATGTGAGGTATACTGTCTTGTCTCCCATGTGATCCCAGTGAGGTCTTAGCTCTGTATCTGAACATGGATTTCTAGCTTGTGTTTGTTTCCTATGCTGTATTACTGGACGTAGACACTTGGTTGCATTGCTTTGACAGGGAAAGTTTGAGTTTCCTCTATCATGCTGTCCTCTAATAACTGCCTAATTATACCTCATGCTTCTGTTTCTGCTTAACCTCATTTGAAACAGCTAGTAATAGAGGGAGTAGGGATGAGGTAAAGAGCAAGAGATGAGATGCTAGTATGCCTGTTAATCTAGCTGATCAGCTTCATGGGGTCAGTATGGGAAATTGGGACTCTTTGAAGAGTTGCAGTAATTTACTTACTCTTGGCACCAGATGGCAGTAGGGTAGGATTTAATAATTTTAATAAGCCCTGGGTCTTTTGAAGGACCTGGCTATCAAGTCTACCAGCAACACTTGGACTAGAGGTGCCTTTAAGTAGAATGTTTTAGTGGTCTGGAATCTGTTGCTTCATGAAAATTCAGGTTGCTTTGGTGAAAGAACAACAGTGTGATGACAAGACTCTTTTTAAAAAAAATTAGAAACAAATCTCTGTCTGTGTTTGTATATGAAAACGCAAAAAGAATTCCTCTATCTCCAAGCCCAGCTCAGTGATTCTCTAAGTGCCACATCCTGCAGACACAGAACCTCCATTTCCTTCAGACTTGCCTATGTGAAATTCTGTTGCATTTGGTATCTTGCCTAAATATTTTGTTTCTTAAAAACAGCACTCAACAGGAATGCTATTCATAATCTATGAATGTGTGATTCTGACTTCATTGCTCAGAACACGCTGTGATCAACTCTATTGACTTCACAGTAAGCAGGATAAGATGATTTTACGTAAGTTTAGTTTTTTGAGTATGTGAAAAAAAATGGAGAAATAAATTGATTTATGTTATAAAATCTGTTTTAGTAGTTCTCTGAAAATATGCTATAAGGAGGAAAAAATGACATACATTTGCAAATCAGTTTACGCTTAAATGTCATAAAATTACATTTTAATTATGTATTAGCCATCAGCAATTCATGAGCTGTTTGCTTCAAAGAGAGTTTATCAGGACTGAAAATAATGGCCTGGTGGTCAGTCATAATGAGCTCCAAAACATATATAAAAAACAGTGAAAGATTTCAAAAGAATGAAGTTCCAAAGATATGTTACTGTGAAGAAAGATGCCTGGAAGGGATTTTATTGAAAGGTCCTTGAATTGGATGTGCTAATTCATGGATTCTTATTAAATTGTCATAAAGCTTGCAAGGGCATGCGAAAGAAGTGGCTGATTTGCTTTTTAATGGGCAACTAATAATAAAAGTAACTAGTGAAAAAGAGTGTATCTGGCTTAAGTTTAAAACAGAAGAGAATTTAGTCATTGAATTAAGTTGATTTTGAGCAACTCTTTGAATTTGTAAACACAGTACTATTGCTTTGTCTTGATGGAGGCAAGGGGGTTCCTTCCTTTTGGCAGGATGTTACTTTTTTTGCCTTTTTTCCTGTGATGGATACAAGCAGCCTTAGATTTGCAAATTCACCTGTCAAGGTTACCAATGATAAAGTCTCCAGGTAAAACTGGAATCCCTTTGTATTAAGCTAAATACAGTAAAATAAAAGAGAAATGTCTCTCTTAGACAAAGCTTATCAGAATGGGAATGCAGAATAATAGATGAGCTTCCAAACATATAGAATCCAAGTGTTAGAGAAAGGAAAGGAATCCCTACATCCTGGTCTCACGTCAACACCTGAGACCATTTTATTGATTGGATCATGTTTCTCAAAGTTGTTTTTGCTATACAACAACTATATTTGTAAAATAAATTGAGCTGAGGAGTGGGCCCACACACTGACATGTGGTTGCCATTGTACCCCTTGGATGGTTTTGATGTGGGTTGGCTACCACTGCTTCAGAGTTTGTTTGTGGTTTGGAGTCTAGCCTGGGGCAGAGCTGATTTCTGATTGACAGTTTGTATGCAGACATGCTTGTTTGGTAGGAAGCTGTAGGAAGGTTTAGCTGTATTGTCATTTTAGCTGAATATAGACTTAATTATGGAGTGTCAGTCAGCATCAGATCCTCAGAACAGTTCCTGACTATTTCATCTACTGGTGTGAAAACTAGGCAAAGGGAAACATAGAACATCAAATCCAATCCAAGGCTGTCATGTGAATTCACTATAGCTGAGATTTACTGGAAAGGGGCAATCACCAGCAGTTACAATACCAACAAAACTGGTATGTCCAGTTGTCTGAGTGAATAATGAACAGTGTAGTAACTGTGGTTCAGGTTGGTGGATGGTAAGAAAATAGTTTCTGAGTGTGAACTGACCGATGGGCAGGCTGGAAAATACACATCTCTGTTACTACAGACCTTAAGTTATTAATTTCCTTGAGATCTAAATTAGAGAGAAGGCCTTTTATCTCATTACCTACATAGGCAATGTTGCTAATGACTTCAGTAACGGCTTCAGAGTACCACACCACATTAACAAATGGTGGAAAGTTTGGGAAAACTAGTGTCACTTGGTTTATGTTCAATCATCTTGTAATCTTGTGTTGGTGCTACTTATAAACTTGAATTTGCATATTTTTTTAGGAAAGGACATTAAGTTTTATACAGTTCCATAATGGTGCTCCATTACAAAAGACAAGTTTTTAGTTTTCCATTTCCTTGTTTCAGTGTTGTTTTTGTTTGTTTTTTTTTTTACTTACGTGGACATTCAAGTATCTAAACGTATAAGTTAAGCATAAAGGTACCAACTTGTTTGCTCAAATGAAAGAAAAAGATGCCAGGTAACTTAAAAGTCTGAGTGTAAAGAAAAGAAAAAACAAACAAACAAAAATCAGCAGCATTAGCTGGTATTTCAATAGCTGTTGTGCTACCTTTCATTCTTGTATCCATAGTTGTATGCAAAGACAGCACATGAACCACATTGATTCTTTTGTTGTTATTTTGCTCATTTGTTTTTTTTTAATAATAGATTATGCTTTTAAAATTCAAACTAATTTTATTTTTGCTTATTTTTTCATTTTTGGCAGGTCCCTGGATATGTTGTTTTGGTTTGTGTTTTTTTTTGTAAGACACTGTGTATGATTTGCTTAGTTTCTTAAAGAAAGAAATTGGATAATAGGCCAAATTCAACCTCTCTGCACTGCTACTGGAGCATAAACGGGAATGTAGGATTCTCTAGATTTAGAGAAATCCAGATGACTTTGCAAAATTGCCTTCTATCACTTGGAATGGAGACATTTTCTGAGTGCTGAACCAGAAGTCTAAATACATGCTATAGTACAGAATCAATCTAAACCAAATGTCATAATCTTACGGAAAGTCTTACTAAGGCTTTGATGAATAAGAATAATAATTTCTGCCCTTTATACCATTGTGTTCAGTCTTCTGCTTAAGTACATCAGTCCCTTAAGAAACACCTATGTTTTCAATGTGCTGTGTTTCAGGCTGAGGGGAAAATTACCATGGCTGTTTTTGTTCAGTGCATGTGTTCACTGTTGTCTTCAGGGTTTTTTGTTTTTTTTTTTGTACTCTTATCTTGATAGCAAATCTACATTAAACAATTTTAGTGTTCTTTGCTAACAATAGTAAGTCTACAGTTAAAAAACCTGGGCATTCTGTTGCCAAGTAGATTTATTAGTCTGCACATAGACACTGTATCTTTCAAATACCTGTGTTCCTCATGGCTCTTTTGTAGAGCTTCATGGCCCTGTGTGGTTTGTCCCAGTGTTAGGAGAGTAAGAAGAATCTAGCACCATGGAGGTGAGCACTGCTCTTGTGTTTTGGCTGAACTCAACTGCAAGCATGAGAAATAATAACCTTGTCATGTCATAATACAGATGGTTGTTGTGAAGCATGTTGTGGGCCCTCAGGGAGTGATGTCAGTGTAGTTTCCAGTGTAAAAACAGGTGAAAGAGACTGGCAAGACCTCAAATGGGAAAACGGACTGCAGAGCCATATGCAATAAAAATCTCACAGAAATTGCTGCATTTACTATTCAATATACTAGTCTTTTTTTTTTTTCATAGGAGATTAAGCTCATTAAACTGGACTTAACCCTCATGAATGCGTGTTGGTTGTGAACAATGACTGCATTGTCTTTCAGGTGTTTTTCAGTAACTCACAGAACAATCTTGGTCCTTCTCTTCCAAAGTTCTTGTCTTTCCTTCCTTGAAGATATTCAAAACCCTCCAAGGTGTGGCATAGGGAAGCATCCTTTAATTGACTCTACTCTGACCAGGAGGATTTGGTTAGATGTCCAGCAGTTGCTTTCAGCCTCAACTATTTTTTGATTCTTTGATATTTTTCTCTTCTGTGGCCTGTAATTATCAATAACAAGCAGAGTCTAATTTCTCATTTTACTGTAGAGCACGCAGGCATTGGAAAGATAGCTTTCTGGGAGAAATTGTTTAACAAAAACAATCTGGAGATAGGGAGACCTTGGAGTCTGTGAAGCTGTTTTCTTAGGCAAAACACAGCCAGTGAACAGGAGGTCAGACCCAGATATGTACTGTCAAGCAGGGCATTTTCCATGCTGCACTGATAGTGATTTGTGCAACTAGTGTTTTGTGCAGTGTAGCTCTGTGTGCAGAGTATTAAACTTTCCATCAGACAGATATCTCATATGTATTAAGGGGAATGATTTATGAAAATTAAAACACAACAGAGAAAATATTCCTGCCACAGTGGTGAGGATTACTGCCCAATGAAAAGTTTCTGTGAGTGGGCTATTTGAGAGTACAGACTGTGATTGTACAATGGGATTCTTCATTGACCATTGTGCTTGTTGTGCTCTACCCCTTAGCAGCCCTGTAAGTGTACTACACTTAGGAGTGCAGAATGACTCATTTTGAGCCACCTTCTTTTAGATTCTTAAATTTGAATATGTTTATAGCCATATTCTGTGATGGGTGCATATTAAATAGAGATGAGTCACTGGACAGAGAGAGCACTCAGTTATAGGGTGTGCTGAGTGCTGGGATCAGCCAAACTCTGGAACTGATACTAAGGAAGAAGAACACCAGGCTTCTGATCTTTATTCACTTACTGCAGTATTTGTAACATCAAGAAATGCAGCCTGCTGGCATTTTATGATCCAGATCTTGATGACATTCCATAGTTATGAATTCCAAAGAGTGCATTTACTATTCTGAAGTAAAACGCAATGGGTTAACCTTTTAGACGTACAGGTAAATTTTTCTGAAGTGTTAGTTTCTGCTGAGATATTTTGACACATTTCATGATTTTTTTTTCCATTGCTAGTATTAACAATAGCACATATGGAGATATGTGGATACCAATTCTGTTTTGCTCTGTGTGATCCTAGATGTATGATTGTGTTAATTGAATTTGATTTTCTCAGCAATTCAGGTCAGGATAATAACCAAGCTCTTTGCTTAGGTCACAGTTGAGTACTTGCACTTAGAATGTATTTGCCAGGCATCTGTTCCGTCAGTGTTGTGTGTAATGAGAGGTTTCTGCAAGGCGTGACTGATGATGACATCAAAGTGGTCTAATTACCAAGAGTGTTTTATAATACAGGCTTGGCTGAATTATTTTAATTTTTACAGATGCTTGCAATTTAGATCTTTGATTAAGTGACTCATTAGAAGCACCAGTAACAGTGCCCCAGAAAGAGTTCTGAACTGGAACATCACCTTGATGATACACAGACATAGATACACTTCAAAAGCTCATTTTCCTTATAGTGTGCTTTTCTGAGTAGTGTTGCTGAGTTCCCAGACCTTGGTAAGGTTTCATTCTTACTAGTGTGCTAAACTGAAGAGCCCAGCATCAATGCTTTGTTTGTTGTGCTTTTTTTTTTTTAATCTGCATGCTTAGGGTTGTCATCATTTAGCCATTTAAAATTAAGATGTTAATCTAAGTCAGGAAGTTGTACCCCCTCAAAGGGGAAAGATGGGCGCTACTTGGAAGTGGTTCATTTCACTGCTCTGAAGGTGGATTGGCACTGTGGAGAGTCACAGCTCTTTCTAGAGACTGCGCAGGGAACCTTAGTTTTGATATCTACATTGTAGGACTAAATTAAGCTGTTTCGTCACTGTGGTGGTTTCAGCACCACCACACTGCTCTCTCTCTCTGAAATGTATGGGAGAATATTATCTGATTAAAAAAAAAAAAAAAAGCTCATGGGCTAAGATAAAGACAGAGAGATCGCCCACCAATTACCATCACTGGCTAAACAAACTCAGCATAAGGGAGGTTAATGTAATTTACTGTCTGTTGGCAACAGACTAGGGCAGTGAGAACTAAAAGCAAAGTGTTTCCCCTCTTCTATCTCCTCCTCCCAAGTGGCACAGGAGAATGGGAAATAAAAGCTGGAGTCAGCCCATAATATTTGGTCTCTGCCACTCCTTCATGGTCTCCCTCTGCCCCTGATCTGTCATGGACTCCTCTCTAGGGCTGCAGCTCCAACCCAGGGCTGTTCCTGCAGAGGCTCTCCATGGGCTGTGCCTCCTTCAGGCCTTGTCCACTGACACACTCTGAGCTCCAAGGCTGCCGGTGGAGATCTGCTCCACATGGTGCCCATGGGCTGCACAGGGGACAGCCTGCTCCACCACAGGCCTCTCCAGGGCTGCAAGGAATCACTGCTCCAGCCTGGAGCATGTCCTGTCCTCCTTCTGGGCCAACCTTGGTGCCTATAGGGCTTTTTTCTCACATTTCTCACTCCTCTCTCCCAGCTGCTGTTGTGCAGCAGTTTTTTCGTTTCTTCAATCTGCTCTCCCATGTGCACAACCAGCACTGCTCATGGCAGCAGTGGGTCCCTTTTGGAGCAGCTGGAGCTGGCTCTGATCTGACACAGTAGTGGTGGGCACTGCTCACAGAAGCTACCCCTGCAACACCATGCTACCAAAACCTTTCAACATAAGCCTAGTACAGCCACAAAATTAGATTTGTACATCATCTCAACTGATTATCCTTTAAAACAGATGTTATTTCACTGCACCTAGTTTTACATGAGTAATTGTTCTTTTCACTATTTATAATTTCTCCAACCTTTACTCTATCTGCAGTCTTTATCCATGATTTATATTTTTTCCAGGCAGCAGTGAAAAATGTTAATTAGTGTAGGACAAAGAATTGATTCCTCTGAGACCCCATTAGGACTGCTGTGTTGTTAATTTGCAGGTGATGCACTGGTTCAGTGACATTTATGATAAATGCAGAAGGATCGGATGTTTGCACATGAAGGCTAGTTAAAAATGCATCCCAGTGGTCAAATATTTATAATGAGCTGAAGGTTGTCAAATTTCATTTCAGAATAAGAATTTCAGTCATAGCAAACAGAAGTATTAAATAAGAGTCTTAAGGCAACTTCTACATAAAGATTTCAAGTCAACCTAAGATCTACAGCCCCCTCCCCTTGCAAGGAATAAGCATCTCCCTTAAAAAGCTGAGCTTGCTTCCCTTAGGAGGAAGTGGCATAGGGGCCAGTCACAGGTCTTCTGAGCCTTTTGTAGCCAGTGGAGTCACTGGACCCCCTGCTCCAGCCGGTGCTGCTATATTCTTCTTTGCCTCATCTCCATCTTTGTATGGTAGGAGTAGTGGGAAAAGTACTGTGCGCGCCCTTATGAGCTTAAGACATTGGATAGAGTGAGAAAGGTGGGCTTTGAGATGTTCAAAATGCTAAAATGTCTTCCTTCTATGTTAGCTTTGAGCCCCTTGCATTTTTTCTAAATTAATTAATCTCAAATTTTTGCATCCTCTCAAATGACTCTAAAATTTCATTTTTATGTGAGATGTTCCTGTTCCAGAAGTGCTGTCTGAGGTGTACAGTCTTGAAGGGTGAGCTGCAGAGCCCCTTTTCCTGTTGTGTGCTTACAAACCTAATGTGCATATTCTTGATGTAACCCTACCCTGTGAATCCAGTAATAACTATCTGTGCATATAATATAGCTCTTCTGTTTGAAATAAGCTTGAGTGCAACTGTACAAACATGGTCAGCTCTAACTTTGCAGAAAGAAGATAGATTTAACTAGCATCACTGTGCAACAAGATGCCTTACTCCAGTGTTTTCACTTCAAAATATTCATGGAGTTCTGAGATTTACTCTTGCATTTCAGTATTTGAGAGATAAGTGTAAGCAGCCCATGATTTCTGCATCCATAATAAGGCCCAGTTGGTTCACTGGCAGAAAACAGCTTCCTCTTCAGAGAATTTACTTCTGCTATTTTCAGATATCCTGGTAGATGAGGGAGTGTGCAGTCACAGAAGATGAAGTGTCAGATTTTGCTGGCTATTTGACCTGACCATATAAAGAGCTTTTAAGAGGCAGCTTTCATATTTTTACCTGATTGTACTCACAAAATTTCCATTATTTGCTTTGTCAATGTGTTTTTCCTTCAAAATATAAAGGCTTTCTCTAGGTAAAGTGCAAATGTATTTTTTTTTCTTCTTTTTGCTTTTTTCTCTTTAAACTGACAAATGAATAATGACAAAGGGTCTGAAAATGATAACTGTGCTAATTCATAAGCAAATGAGAATAAAATAATGCAAATATGGCAAGGTGGCTACTCTTTTCTAAAATATGAAGATGTTCAAAGACTAGGTAAGAACTATTATTCTCTCTTTGATTGCTTTTATTTCATATTGTTTCAGTTATACCAGATTTAATATGAAGAGAGCATTTCTAGAGCTGGTAGGGATATGCTTAGAACTACAGCTTTGTGTTTGATTCTTGGATTTGTGTGCCATGCTTCTTTGCATTTCCCTTATCCCGTACATTTTCTTGCAGTTTTGGAAGCAAATCGAATACTGAAATACTTGTGGCAACTGCCTTTAAAGGAGAGTGGAAAGAGAAAAGTGTTTGTGTGGTTCTGTGTACTTATGCTGATGACAAAGCCAGAGTCTGGAGTTTGTTGCTGGCAAACAACCACCAAAATGGCTGATAGTTTAGAGAGTATGTATCTGAAAAAGACTGGTAGAGTTGGAGAGTAAGGGGGACATTTTAAAAACAAAGATTGTTTTGCGGGGAAAGTGTATTTTCAATTTACCAACAGGGAGAGTATCCATTTAGTTTTAACTACATGTGCTAATACATTGAATTAGAGTCAGCTGCAATAAACTGAAAAATCTGTCTTGTCTGCTTTGATCCAGATCCACAAGCTAACTGACTATATTTGCCTGAAGAGAAAGGACAGAAAAAGTCTGAGGGCAAATTTCTATTTTCCTGATCACAGTCACTCTGTGCCAGACAGAGGCAAGTTTGTGGAGTCCCAAAGTTGTTCAATATTCAGTGACTCTTAAGGACTATAAAGATGGTGTTGGGTTTGCCCTGATTTTTGAAAGCTCCATATATCTGTCATGGTGGTTAAAAAGCAGCTAACCACAGGTGTGTGCAGTACAGCTATGGGGAAATGGGAAGGGTGACTTGCAGCTGTAGGGATTCAGAAGCTGCACACCTTTTGCCTTGACCTGTTCTGTGATCAGGGATAAGGGCTGGCAAGGGAACCTTGTGCACCCATAAATCCCTTTATGTTGAGAATTCCTCTTATGCTTGCTTACATTGATTTTTAGAACATTTGCCCTCAGATCAGACTTGAAATAATCAACCTAGAAGTCCTGAAAAATCATGGTATGTTTTATTCAGTTTCTTTATTAATTGCAGAGAGATTTCCTGTAGTACAGAGTCAAGCAGTGAGAAATGAGTTCATTTTAAAGTTTTGCTATTCGGTGCAGCATAATGCTGTTATTTCATTCAGTTGTGATTTTATAAAGTAGATTTCAGGTCTTTTTGTACTCTGAAGCACTCAGCATCGTAGGTGGTTGGAACTGCAAATTTGGATTGCAGTTTAAGGCTGGCAAGAAGAGGATTTTGCCATCTGGTCTTGAGAAGTGCTTAGCATCTCCAGCAAGACATTGGATAAAGTCCAGTGAAGGTCACTGGAGAATTGACCCTCCTGAAAATCACAATGATTGCCCATTTCATGTGATCAGGTGTGCATATAATGCAAACATTGTCTATGACCTTATCTACACTGTGGAAATTTCTCAGCATTGCCAGAACATTAAATGTAAGCTTATGTGTGCTCACAAGAGTAAATGCTAGAAGAGTCAGGTCAAACTCAGTTGTACCTCCTAGGCATCCAGAGGTAAGCAGAGCTTATACAACACAGTAATACATGCCCCAGCTGCTGGACTTATTATCCTAGCACTGCTGGAGTATTTCATTACTACTTGAACAGTTCAGCAAAATCTCCATTGTAGAAACAGTATGATGTGTGTTTTTTGCTTATTTTTTTTTTTTCCCTGAAGATGGGTGACTTGGTTTAAGATTATTAAAACCATAAAGCTGTCTAGAAAGCATTACTGATTAGACAGTGCAAATGCAGTCTTTTTTTATCTTAGATTCATAATCATTAAATAGACTGAACAGAATATAATTTAAATTACCCTTTGTTACAAACTTTCAACGCAATTCTAGAATCTGATGGGCAGACTTTTTTTGCTATAGTTGAGGAAGAACAGAGGTGGCCTTCAGTGGCATTACAATATTCCTTGCAGTACACTGTGACATGGAAAAAGGAGAATTATACAAACAGGTGGAGAATTATATTAGAAGACAATCAAACACGAAGCTTTTTTGAACAGACAGTGTTTGTACATGAAGGTGGATAAACTGGCCTTGTGTAACATTATTTAGTATATCAAAATAAGCAGTGTGCAATTTCAGTAGTATCCAGTGGGAGAATGGGAACATTCACTTGCAAGAGTCTGGACTGCTATTTTTGTTTTTGCAGTATGTTTATTTGAATACTTTTTTTTTTTCTTCTTCCTGTTTTGCTTTGAACTATTTTTTTCATCACTGGGAATAAATTGTTTAACATGTTGACAATTGAATTGGAGGACAGCAGTAGTACAGGACTTGAGAGAAATGATAGAAAGCAGAAAGAGTAGCCACTGTAAATGCGAAGTGTGCCCCAGAGAAATCTCTTAAGAATCTGTTATTTATATCAGAATATACTGATAGAGATGTAGCATTTTTCATTCAGCACGACTAATTCCTCGGTGTCCTGAAATAATGTTTATGGGGCACTGTGATTTTGAAGGTGTAGTCTGTCAGCTGAGGTGTGTGAGTGGGATCATAACCTCTAGTGATCAGAAATCATCTCCTGGTGTTTTTCACAAGAAAAGAGATTATGCCAATACCAGCTGGGCCTAATCTACTTACACAAATCATCCTGCTCACTAGCTTGTGTATGTTCTTCACTGCTTTCTTCTTTAAAATTGTGTTGCTACACACCATCATTTCATTGATGAGTAATATAAGCTTTGTGTATGGGATGTTTTAATTCAAGTACAGCAGAATAGAAGCAGTGCCTTGTCATTAAATAGTCACAACTATTACTGTAGTTAAAAATTTATTGTTATGCTGGCAAAAAAAAGGTGACTTTAAAATAAAAATATTGAGAGAAAGGAGAAAAATGAGTTCTTAGTTCTATGTCAAACTCAGGAAAATAATTTTTGCCCTCTGAACTTTCTCTTTTTTTAATGTGTTTGTCATAGGAAACTTTTTCATACATCTCATATCTTCTGAAACGTTGTAGGGTACACAAGAAGTTGTATCTCAGCATTTCAGAACCTCATTTTGTTTGAAGAGATGCTGCACTTGGCAGTAAGGAATCTAGGTAGTCAAATAGAAATACAGTTTAATTATCCTCTGATTACTTTATTAGTGGATGGCATTGGCGAGAACCTAGTGCATGCAAAAGTTTGCAGTGATAACTGAAAATGGGCTTCTTATAGTGGAATGATTAATGGTGGCATAGCAGGAATCTGCACTTCTGAAAGTTTATAAATTTGCCAATTCAAAAAGAAAAGCAATAAAAAACTTTCCACATGCACATACCAATTCTGCAGTAGGGTAACTAATGGGTGACCCTGGAGAAGAATAATTTTATTTGTAGACTGAATCCCTTTATTTTAAAAGGAAAAAAATGAATCAATTTAACTATTTTTTGTGTCTTTTCTGAATTCTTCTGGAATCCTCTGATTCAGAGGTATCTGGCTGAGACACTAATGATCTTTGATTGGTTTTATTGTTTTATCTATTGAGATCACTGCGTATTTTCAAGAAACATAAAAGTTTCAATCTGGTTCTGGTGGTTACATCTGTGAATTCTAGTTCTAATTCTGAATCTGAGGTTATTTTAATTCTGGTATAACTCTATAGTGAATTTGATTAAAAAAAAAAAAAAACCTCATGTCTTACAGTTTTTTAGATCTATACGTGAATCACTTCTGTGGCATCAAGTTTTCCTTTGGAGGGAACAGTCCTGAGGGCATAGTATTTGTAGTGAGGCTGATCTGCAGAAGAAGGAGAACAATTGGTACCTGCAGCAATGTACAGCATACTTGCCCATAGTGCTTTGTTCCTTGAGGATTGTGAACAAATTTTAATTCCCACTAGATGAAACTGCATGACTTTTGGGTATACCACTGGATTTTCCCTGGCTGGCACAGGGAAATGCATGTTTCTTGGTACTCAGTGGCACAAAGGCTGCTTATACTAGAGAATAGTCTCAGAGGGAGGTGGTTGCATCACTGCCTGCTGCAAGGGCTACATTTCACCTGGGTAGCATAAAAACTGGGAACAGCTGCAAGTGGGATGTTGTGCATTAACATATTTTCTCACTCACTTTCCTCTCTCCTGCTGTTTTCTTGATTATCTGTATTGAGTGTTGACAGTGGGACTGCTGCAGTTGTTTTCCACTGCTACTACTTGCCCACTAATGAACTTCTCATTGTTAGCAGCTATAAGATTTTTTTCTAGTAGATTTTGAACCCAGTGCATCCTTCTCTAAAAGCAGGAATTTCTTTTCACCAATTTCTTTTCACCTTGGCTACATAGCAGAAAACACACACACACACAAAACTCACTCATATGGTGTGGATAGGTGTGTTTGTCTTGTTCTGGTCTTAAGTAAATTTGCTTTGCCTTTCGCTAGGAATCTGTAGTCCAAGCAACTTAAAATAGGTATCAAATATGTTTGAAGAACAGAACAAATCTAGTGACCAGATGTATGCATTTTTCTGCATGCTTTGTCTGCAATATATACCTAGGAGAGCTGTAGCAGCAGTATACTGCAAGCTTGAAGCCTGTGGGTGGGATGCAGAGGAAGATGTCCTTGTAGATATGCTCAGGTTAGCTGGGGGAAGTCAGTGACACTGCTTTGTGTGGCTTACCTATGGCACTGGTTTTACTGCTTGCCTCAGATTTCCATTTTTTTGGGTTACCATTGGAGATAGTTGCTTTCTTACCTCTCATGTGATGATATAGGTGCTAAGCATTTGTTATGTATTTGTCTTAAAATGTGTTGAATAAAAAAGATGTAGCAAACTGATTAAACCAATAATTTACTAATGCAATACTTCTGCTGTGTCTTTTTTAGACAGCTGTGTCTCTCCTCTGTTCTTGATATCACGGGAGAGTTGCAAGAAGCTACTGTCTTTATATTTGTATTTGTCTCACTATGTTTAAACAGAATGACTAAATTATATAGTTCTTCAGTGAAATATGCAATGCCTCTCACTTTGTTCTTGTTTCAGCAGTCATTGAAAAGAAGAGGGAGCAAAGACCTACAAAAATCAGAAAAAAAGTCACAGCAAACACCAACAGAGGTATGTTGAAACAACAGTAATCTGGATCCTTATGTGGAGGTTTCAGGGACACTCTGGAATTGTGATTTGCAGATTTGCAGTTACTTGTTTGCTCTGATCTCTTTCTCTACGTGCGGTGAAATGGAGAACTCTTACCCCAAATCTGTAGTCAGATGACACGATGTCAAGGACTACCTAAATGAGCCACTTGTGCTGCAACAAAACCCACCAGCTTTCATGTACTCCAAATATTTTAGGCAAAATAAGTAAATGGAGCACCAGTGAAATAAGATTATAGGTCCTTTGTGTACATATTTCATGATTTTTTTAACACATCTACTTCACTGTTGCAAGTTCTTTCTACGAGGTACCCCCAAAAGGTCTTTTCTGGGGGCTGCACAGGGTTTAATAACAAGTAAAATAGACATTCTCTTTCTAAATTTAAATATTTATTTCCTCTTATTTAATTTACTGATCAATGAAAAAATGATCACAGGGAAGTCTCTTTGTATTTAAAGCCATGTACCTTCAATTGCTGATCTTGTAATTTAAGATCATCCACTGGAGTTCTCCTGTTTTACATCAACTTTCTTCAAATACTTCTTTCCTTTTTTTTCTAAGGAGGACAACGAAGACCTGAAATGCCAGCTGCAGTTTGTCAAAGAAGAAGCAGCTTTGATGAGGAAAAAAATGGCTAAGATCGATAAGGAGAAGGACAGATTTGAACATGAGCTGCAAAAATACAGATCATTTTATGGTGATTTGGACAGCCCTTTGCCAAAAGGTGAAGCAGGTGGTCCACCTACCACAAGAGAAGCTGAACTCAAGCTTCGGTTGAGACTTGTGGAGGAGGAAGCTAACATTCTTGGGAGGAAAATAGTGGAGCTAGAAGTAGAAAATAGAGGATTGAAAGCAGAGCTTGATGACTTGAGGGGAGATGATTTCTCAGGGGCTGCTAATCCACTCCTGGGAGAACAGAGTGAATCCCTGTCAGAATTAAGACAGCATTTGCAACTAGTAGAAGATGAGACAGAATTGCTCAGGAGAAATGTAGCTGACTTGGAAGAACAAAACAAACGCATAACAGCTGAGCTGAACAAGTACAAATACAAGTCTGGAGCCCATGAGAGCTCTAGGCACCATGATAATGCCAAGACTGAAGCACTGCAGGAGGAGCTAAAAGCTGCACGAATGCAGATCAATGAGCTGAGTGGCAAAGTCATGCAACTCCAGTATGAGAATAGAGTGCTCATGTCCAACATGCAACGCTATGATTTAGCCTCTCATCTTGGGATCCGTGGCAGCCCCAGAGACAGTGATGCAGAAAGTGATGCAGGAAAAAAGGAGAGCGATGATGATTCCCGCCCCCCTCACCGCAAAAGGGAAGGGCCCATTGGTGGGGAAAGTGACTCAGAAGAGGTGAGAAATATCCGGTGCCTGACACCCACGAGATCTTTTTATCCAACACCATCTGGGTGGCAGAAAAGCTTCACTGACAGGCAGCAGATGAAGGACATTCGCTGTGAAGCTGAGCGACTGGGCAAGACAATAGATCGCTTGATTTCTGACACGAGCACCATCATAACAGAGGCAAGAATTTATGTAGCTAATGGGGACCTGTTTGGACTGATGGATGAGGAAGATGATGGCAGCAGAATACGGGAGCATGAGCTTCTTTACAGGATCAATGCGCAGATGAAGGCGTTCAGGAAAGAACTCCAGACTTTCATCGACAGACTCGAAGTTCCAAAATCTTCAGATGATCGGAGTGCAGACGAACCTTTGTCAGTGAGTCAGGTAGACTTTTACTTATTATGGCCTACAGGTAAAAAACCTTGGCCAAATGAATTAAGACTAAAATTTGATGTATGGCACCTTAAAATTCTTAAACTAGAACGTGGACAAAAATTTCTATTAAATTATTTAAAATCCTTATTTGGCCATATGCAAATTTGTTCTACCAGGGGGCCTATTTGTGGATGGTGAATAAATGGTCTCTGTGAAAGTGAAGGAATTATAGTCTAAGTACAAGTATTGTAGAAGGTGGAAGATTTTACTCCTCCTTCTGGCTTTGCAGCTGTACTTGCCAGAGTTAATGGCAATCAAGCTGCAGTGATTACCAGTAAAGGCAGTGCAGATAGCATTTTTGGCACATAAATGAACATGGTTGTTTTCTTCGTGGTTGGGTTCTTGTTAAGTGAATAAAAATACAATCTTATTGATTTTAAACAGGAAAAAACATTTGATTTCCAAAATTATATAGAATATGGCAAACCACAGAGAAAAATAAACCATGAAAAATCTACATGGACTGCATTGTGATGTGTGAATACTGGTGTTATTGGAATTGTTGCAACTGGTTGTATCTGTCATTGAAAGGTTATGGGTCACTGCTTACATGCAACAGTGACTAGCATCTTTTCTGCAGTTCTATTTTTTTATTCTTCTCTTATCCCCTAAGGAAAGAGCCAACAAGCATCCTGCATGTGACGTGCAGAGTTGTCCCAGAGAGGTTTTGGGGAGCAAATTCCTTGCTGACTCAAGATCTTCTACCATGAAAAATGAAAATTACCTACCATTATCTTATTATGCAGTCCCATAGTTGGTAAATGATGTTACTGGTCATGGTATTATCCTGATGTTTTAGTAAGTCTCTTGCTGTGTTAATTTACGTGTGCTGTCCTGCTAGTTTGCAGTTAAATTAGTTGCCAGGTGAAGCTGAAAGCTGTTATTTCTTCTCCCTACACTGACTAATTAGTCTTTTGTTTCCTTGTATCAGAAAGTCACAGACGCAGTGAGTTTGAAGTTAATCAATTACTATACATGTACTGCATGAAATCAAACAGAAAAAAAGACATTTGGCATGCTCACTTTCTGATCTAGCAATAGCTCTGAGCTTGTAGAGTTCCCATTAACTCAGAGGCAGAGCACTGCATGGGTTCATACAAATTTGAAGCAATCCAATTGGTATTTTTTCTAAACAAATAACATCAGCAGTTAAATCGGCATTTCAGGGCTTAACCATGCAGAACTTCTACTGAAGTCAATGGGAGTTGGACTCTTGGTCCCTCTACAAGCATAGTCTGGATCACTGTTTATTTTGTTAAAACTTTGGACTTGGTATTCCATTAATTGACTGTTCTCTTTGTCTTTGTATTTACTTTCCCAGATGTTCCAGCCTATCATTTTACTTATTCTCATCCTTGTATTATTTTCATCCCTTTCATACACAACAATATTTAAACTTGTCTTCCTTTTTACACTGTTTTTTGTACTGTAACCCATTCCTCATTTATTGTTCATTGTAGTATTATTTTCAGTTTGTTTGTTTTGTCCACCCTCCAAGATAAGACGTGCAAGAGACATAATTTCCGTAATAGCCACTGCCATAAAAACACTGAAGACTACTTGTTTGCCAATACCAAAAACAAACCCACAAAACTGCAAAAAAATACAAAAAAAAAGATAATAATCCAGTTGAATAGAAAACCTGCTCACCATAGTGGTCCAGGTAAGCAAACAGAATATTTTTCACTTTCTCTGCTTTTTATCATTTTTGAATGAAATATTCCTGAGTGGCTGGAACCAATTCAATATTCATTAATTTGCACCAAATCAGAAGAAAAACAGAAGTATGCAGAGTGGGTTTGAGGAGTCTGTTCCTTTCCTCTTCCCACTCCCAAAAAAAAATTTGCATTCTAGCCACCAATGAAAAGTAAAACCACATGCGTACTGCAATTGTATTTCACAGTTTGTATACATTTTGTATGGTTTTGATGGTATTTTTCAGCTCTGTGTTATGTAGATTAGACACCGTGGAGGGGACAAAATAATACTCGTATGTGGGAACGTGGCAAGGAGCTGGGGCCTCTGAGAATTAGATATACAAGGAGGAGGCTAGCAGAGCAAGCAAGGATTCTGCTGAGAGTTGTAGGCTGGCTGCATTCTCTGTGTGCTCTAGAAAAGTGGCCACACTGCAGTCTGACTTGAACTGTGGGTGGTGATGCTATTTGCTTTGTCTGATGCCAAAACAATAAAGCAATAAGTAAGTGGTAATAAATAAAGCAGCTGCTTTTCTAGCTGGCAATAAAGATTCCCTTTCTATGCCATCACTCTGTTCACTTAACTTGCTCCCCCATGAGAAGAGTTCATCTCCGTGCCTCTCTCCAGCTGATTAGAATCCTGCCGACAGCTGTAGCCCACTGTATGAAATAGCAGAGAGACAATGTTTTGAAAGAAACCCCTTACAGGTAAGCAGAGGTTGGGCAACGGAATTTGTTTTATGAGAATGAAAAGATAGTGAACTCACAGCATTCGGTGTTAAACAAAAACTTTTATTTAGCTTTGTTTAGCTCTCCTTTCTCGTATTCTCCGCAAGTGTAGTAGCTTCAATCAGTTGAATCATTTAACCTTCTTTTAATTCACATAGTTATTCCTATCAGGGAATTTTGTCATTCTTATTTACTTTGTGCTTATTGAGATGCAGGTAAAGAAAACAATAATCAATATATAAGTGAAGAGATGATTTGTTAACCTCATCCGGTGTCCTGGTTAAAGAGGAAGTCAGCCTAACAGAATTCTGAAGACTTTCTTATGCTCAGTTGCCTTAAAGTTGAGCTACACATATTAGAAACTATCATGGCAAGATATGGTCAGTTGCAATTTCCTTTCACTGTGAATTTCTGTAATCGTAAAGATAGTTCTCAAATTACTGAGCAAAGGCCTTTTTACTGCTTTTCTCTCAGCCAGATTTTTCAGCAACTGAGAAATCTTTTTCTTTTTACTTTCTGTTTCCAAAGGCTTTGCAGTTTGGACATTAATATATAATAATTCTAGGCTTCAATTTGATGTATTGAATCTTAGCACAACACTGGCTTTTTAAATTCCTTTTTGTTTTACTGCTGCTGTTGGGGGAAGAAAATATCATTTGTTTTTTTCTTAAATGTTACTGGCTCGGTCCCAGAGAGTACAAGTCATGCTTAAACCTGAAGTTCTGGGCTTTCAGATTTTAACCCACACATGTATCCCGTTCTCAGCCTTGTTGATAATAAAGATGATGGGGAAGAGTTTGCTTTACACTGAGTGTATCAGGAACAGTACTACTGTAAAATAGTCAGAAAGCTTAATGCACAGAATTCATACATTAAAAATATTTTGGAAGTAATTTGGAAAAGAATTGCATCTTAGAAATCAGTTAAGGTGTGCATGAACCTACTGAGTTGAGAGGTTGATATACCCTCTGCCCAGGACTGGCAATTATAACTCTGCTGATTAGTCACAGTGATTTTTCTTGCATATAGTTTTAGGTTTACTTTATGTAATCCAAACTTTCCCCATCCTAGTTCTTTCAGGCATCAAGAAAGCCAGTCAGAGCTGAGACTTTTAGGGATGTTTAGGGAGCTGTTGCACAGTCTACAGTCTGAAATGAAGGGATCCTGAAGCATTCAAAATCATTTTAGCAGGTCCCCATGGTCTTTGAATCTGTGATGAGCAAGGAGAATGGTGAGGAACCCTGCAAACCTTGATACCAAAAAATGTCAATGAGAAATGAAACGTGTTTTTCGTGTCCTGCATTCAGCTTTAAGGGGCAGATTGGAGCTGCAGAGAAGTGCAGAGCCCTCCATTTCTCCCTGTTTTACCAGTTGCTGAGAAAGCTAATAAAATCAGTACAGAATCTGTCGATAGCCAGAAGATAACATTTAGCTAAATAAGTCCTCTGTGTTGTGCTGAATTGATGTGGCTTGGTCTCACAAAGAAATGTGACAATTCTACTTGTTAAGAAAGGCTGGAGATTCTCTCCACTTATAGGGGTAGTGGACAAAGTCCGCTTCAGAGATGAACAGCTAAATTCAGCTGAGTACATCCGCATCCTCTAGCAGGAATGCGTGGGAGTCAGGCAGAGAAGAGCCAAAATGAACACTGCTGATTCATTAACTTATCTGCCGCACAGCTTGTAATTCTGAAGTGCAGTAAGAAAAATAGAAGATTTTGCTTTTGTATGGCAACAAGCCAGATATGGCGCTTTACCTGGCACATCACCTATCGGTTCAGATCTCAGTTATACCAATAGTGGATTCACAAATCCCATTTTTGAAACAAACAACTTCTTAAAGTGCGCTGCAATGGCAAAATACAGTGGTATTGTGGAATAAAGAAATGCTTTTTGTTATCCTCATGATGAGAGGAGGCTGAGTTAACCAAATACACATGCTTTTTTTTTCAAGTGAAGGGAAAGCGCTTCAACAACAAATAATAGATTCTTTTTAATCAAAGTAGGGTTAATGTTTTAAAGTATGCTTTTATAGCAAAAAGCTCAGATGTTAAGTAAGAGCAT
This sequence comes from Aquila spilogaster, assembly GCA_024606505.1. Classification (NCBI taxonomy): domain Eukaryota; kingdom Metazoa; phylum Chordata; class Aves; order Accipitriformes; family Accipitridae; genus Aquila; species Aquila spilogaster. The sequence continues at coordinate 29,760 of JANHGO010007657.1, forward strand.
ATACATCATGTAGTTAACTAACCTTTATAAAGTACATTTGCTCTCACAGATCACTGCAGCTTACCTGTACAAGTCATCTCAAGGTATTTCACTGATGAAATACAGATCCTCTGAAGCACAGCCAGGGACTTGCACAAGCCCTATAAAAATGAGAGATGTAATATTTACTGCTGCTTATAGGGCTATTAAAATAAGTGCGGTAACACATTACACTAAGGAATAAATGTTAAAATCTTACTTAAAAGTGCACAAAAAAGCTGCACAACCTTTTAATGAAGGAAACATAAAATAAGAAAAACTGTTTGAAATGGATGCAGAATTTTGTTCTGTGGAGTAGAAGTAATACAAATCTGGATTTGGGTTGGATTCTGGGATTAATATTCTATCCTCGCAAAAAAAAGTTACTGAATTTCAGCCTCAAGATTGCCTTAGTTTCTCTGAAAGATTAAGTTTCTGATTCCTGGGTTCCCAGGGAATTAACTCCATGTTCTTTTGTAAAGAAGAGAGCTTGCATGTATTGATCTAATTCTGATACTTTTGCATTTGTATACATTGGAAGTAAATCAGACAGATTTTTATCACTTAGAATATAGATGCTTTTTTTTCCCTTTTAATGCAACCAGAGAAATATTTTCTTTCCTATTTAGAGGCATATCTGAATACTCTGAGTAAATACCTCTTTAAATATTTTCTTTACTTTTACTGAAAAATTCCTATGATATTATAAAGATATCTTCTCCAGGATCCAGTGATATTTCTTTCAACCAAAAATATCGATGCCTGAAGCTCCAGTTAGAGAGAGGATAAGTGTCTGCTGACACATGTCACCACTGCTTTGGTATCTAAACCAGAACTGAGCAGGTGCTATAGTGCAGAAATGTGCCCAGCAGTCGGAAAATAAAAAATGGCCAAAACTATGGCTGTCTAAATATGTGTTATAAGAAGAGATGAACTGCACATGAACTTTTGGAGTTGTTTACAAAAACAAGCACAGCTTTAGGATATTATATGCCCTTCCCCTTAATCACCTCAGAATTTGATAGGCGAGTAGGAGACTTTAAAGGCGTCAGTACCAGTAGCCTAACTCCCATTGGCTTACATTTCTGTCTCTGATATAATGCCGGGGGTAGTGATATTCAAACTCAACTTTTGCCATTACACATGCAGTTGCCTATGGGGAAAATTACAGTGGCTCTATTTAAAGTAAGCATCTAAAGCATCTGCCACCGATTTCCAGTGTACCCTTGGAGAAGCGACATGACATAACGCTTTGTTGGCTCTATTTCTCTGCTAAGATATATGTGATTGCAGAAGTGATGGTTAGAATTTGTACTCCCATCTGTCTGTTTCCTGACCTATATCCACTGCTGAGATGTATTTGCCAAAAGTATTCAGGTATAAAAAATAACTTTATAGGGATCTGATGTAGCGTTTGAGTTGACTACCATGGCAGCAGTGCTGTTCTTCTTTCTTGTTACCTGGTTCATGCTGATAGAGCGAAAGGGGTATGCTGTCCCTGAACTAGTACAGCAAGACTGAAGATGCTCTGAAATGATCTTGAATGCAAACTGTTAACCCGAGCACACAATGCTGAGTATGTAATCAGGTTATAGTCCATGCTAAAACTCACGCTTCTTTGGCTTCAGCCTTGCACAAAGAAGAGAAATTTAGCTGAGGAGTTGTTTAAAATGCCCTTGCACTTGTGTTGAAGTGCTGACTTCTAACACAAGCAGGGCTGATACCAGGTATGGACAAAGAATTCTTTGCCTACAGAAGCAGAGTGTCAGATGTAATTAACCTACAATGGCCTTCCTACTTAATTAGTCTATGCTAGAGCCCAGAAAGCCACTCTTACTGCATTTTCTGGTGTTATTGCGGGATGGGCTGTCTCTATTGGATGATTTACTTTCCTCCAAAGCAAAAGCTGTCACTGCTGTGCTTAGGGGTGTCAGGTTCAATGAACCCAGGTTTTAATATCTTGTTTTATGTTGTTTTTTCTTTTTTTCCCCAACCTTGTTTTGCCTTTCCCTTCTTAGAAGGAGATTAGCATGGCCCTTTGACCTATACACAGCACTGTTTCGTTTTGCTTACCCAGCCTAGAGCTGTCTCTGAATATCCTTCCAGTGCTGTGGCTAGATCAAGAAATTTCCTTTCTCCGTGCATCATCCTGCAAAACAACGTGACTGAAACAGAGCTTATGGCCATGCAGGACAGTAGTTCTGCCTAGCCTCCATCAGGTGAGGAGGAGGAAAAGTTTCCCAGTGCCTTTGCAGTTACCAGAAGATACGAGGAGCATTGAGGAACATTCTTATCAATTAAGAGAATGCTTACTACAAGCTACTGTTTTACAAAGCCTCACATGTTTTTAATTCCTCACACCAATGAAAATGTAGGATTTTGCCTCAGCGAGAACTCAGGTCTGAGATTTAGTCCATTATTTCCTTTAATTTTGCTTTGTTGTACTTCAAAGTCTTCACATAGCACAATGAGGTACGTAATAGCCAATGCTGATGGGAAATCTGGGGGAAAAAAAAGACTTCAGATCATGTCTCCATTTGCACTGTGCTAGGGAGGAGCAGCCGTGGCACCTCAACTAAAGCTGTGCTGCTGGGCTGCCCCTGGGTACCTGGCTCCACTGCCAGCTGTACCAGCTGGCCTGCTGGGAAGCAACCTTCCCAGAGTGTCATGCTTCTGCTTTATGTATGGGAAATTGTAATTCCCCCATGGCTGAGTTTTTTCTTCAGGGACATTCAGTCATGCACTTGGGCATCTTAGTTCATTTTGAGATTGTCTTAGAAATTTTCATTAGTAGCCTAAGTCCCATTATTTATGTCACATAGGGGCAGAGTAAGCACCCAAGTATAATATAAATACAGCTAGACCATATAAGGAGAAAAAATGTGTTTTCCCTGAAACCTGCTTTGCTATTTCCTATAAAATACACCAAGAGCTACAATCTTTATGCTGGGTGTGGATTTCATGTATTGTTCTAAGGAGGAGAGTGCTGACTCAGCAAGGAGGTGTGAAACCTCATGTCGTGTTCTCCATCTCAAAGATCCTCTTGTCATCTGCTGCTCTGCCCACAAAAATAGATGTCACTTCTGCCTGGTGTATTTGAAGACAAATATTAGATGAGAGAATTTGTCCAGAATAAGTATATACTTATATACTTATATAAGTATAAACTGCCTTAGTCAAGTACTCTGTGGCTCCTCTCCAGGTACACATAGGGATGAACAGTCCCTGAGGTGAGTTTTGTGGTTGTGGTGGGTCTCAAGGAATGCCCACAGGTATGAATACCTGACAGGGCAGCGGGACGTATGCAGCCATGGCTGGGGTCCCCCTCTGTTGCTGTGCCACAGCAGAGCAGTCTAATTATGCAGCTCACTGTGTGAGGTGTGGGGTCAGTAGAGATGTAGGGATTTAGGGCTCCTTCTGCCTGTGGAGCAGCTTCAGGATCTCCTGTGGATGTTCCCTGGCTGGGTCATTTTTGTCACGTTTCATTCCAGCACTTGCTGTGGGTACTCCCAGTCCTCTATAACCAGGCTGAGGTGCTTTTGGACCTTCCTTGCTAGCCTTACACGAGGGAGGAGTTTCCCTGTGCAAAGGAGATTCTTCATCCAATTCTAAGCGCTTTGCTTTGCTGAGACACAAAGTATCGTAACAGACCTGTGAATCTAATCCAGAATCCTTACAAAGTAGCAGGAATATTTGAATATATCCCAAAGAAACCACTGTCACCATTTCCAGACTGCGGGACAGTAGGATTACGCAATGCTCAGTAATTCTGACCTTTCTAAGTGCTAGTGCATAAATGCAGAAAAAAAGATTTTAGGGAGGAGTGGTTTGCTTTTAGCTCTTGGAGATAGCTATTAACCAACAAAACTGCTGCTTTAAACACGCTCCCCTTACAAAGCAGTTTATGAGGATCAAGTTGCAAAGCTCAGAATGATCATGCTACAAAGTATAACCCTGGAAGCTGGGGCTGGGAGGCAGAAAAGAATCTTCCTTCACAACATGGATTCTAATAAAAGCAACCTAAAATTGCCTATTGTCATAGCTGTAATGTTAACATTGGCTGCTTTGGCAAGCTTTAAAGACTGGACTGCACTATAAAGCCTAAAAATGTCCTGGACTTGGAGTTGTTTACACAAAATATGAGCAGATATAAAGTTACAGAGCTGGGGGTTGGAAGAGATGGCTTTAAAGCCATCCTCCGTGCACTGACGTCACGTGGAAGCCAGCTGCTGGGATGATGCTGAGCGGAACTGTTTTTCAGTTTGCAAAAGTTGTAGAGTTATTCACAGAGAGTTGCAAATGCTGCCCAATGGAAAGGTTGCATCTTGCTTAGCTTTCTTATTTCTTTTAAAGATCAAGATTCGCTGAACTGGATCTCAGCTAGCTATGCATTTCCTTGCTTTTACTGCTGTTTAGAAATGGACTGAAAAACTTCTCAAGGATTTTTTGTTCCATGAAAGGTATGGTTATGGCTTATTTGAAATCTTTTGAGCAGTTAAAATAAATTAAAAAACTGCAATTGACTAATTACTGTTTAAATATCTCTTTGATGTTGCTATTTATATGTTATGTGGTGTTTTATGTATCTTGTACATATTCTTTATTCTTAGAGAAAGACTTGGCATTAGTTCAGTTTTTTTTAGCACGGACACAGATACATCAACAGAACAGGGACAACAGGTATCATTTTGAGCACTTTTTTTCCCCCTTCTTTTTCTCTTTTCACCTTTTCCTCTCTTCTTCACCCCCTCTTTCCCTTTCCCTTTTTCTCTCATTTAAAAGCAGTTTCTTTCTAATGATGAAGTGCTCAGTATTGTGACACCTGGCTTTCTTTTACAATTGAACAAATGAATTACTTTGTGATTTTCTTAGTCATCGCAAACATAGGAACTTGTTGAAAACGCAGTTTAATTGCTAATTGCCTTTCTTTTTTTGTAAAATCAGTGGAAGATTTTTCTTTTTTGTCTGAATGGTTGTGCACAATCAGTCTAATTAATCTCTGTTGAAAACTACTGTCTCCTCAGACGATGTCACTGCAGATTATTTTGAGAAGTCGGTAGCGGTTGATTTTAAACTGCTCTGCATAGTTAGATAGAAAGGTCACAGGTAAGACATGGGAGAATAGTAACAGTAATGTCAAATAGTAGCTTGTATCATTTCTTTTCTTGAGAGGAGGGAGAGCTAAAGGAAAAGTTAAGAGAAAATGCAGCTGATGTAAACAAAATTGATTATTTGCTTGAAGTTGATTGCTGTAATGAGCTTCTGACCTTGTCTAGGACATGCAGAATATGCCAATACTGCAAGAGCACAGATACTACTCTGATCCACATGGCTGATTAAAATGTGGCATTTGACATCCTTTTGTGTTGCATAAGCCATATGAAATACCCATAGGGACATCTTGGTGCACCATACAGACAGGGTGTACTGTCTGAACTACAAATGGGATAGTAAATAAAATAAGCAAGCAAGCAAATAAACAATAAAGACCAAAAAAAAAAAAAAAAAAAAAGAACAGAACCACAGAAACAAAAGATAAACTGTCTGAGGAAATTACCCACTGTACAATAGTAGCAGTTTTCTTCTCAGAATTCATATCAAGAGGAAATCAGAGAACAATAATAAGCAGCACAAGCTCTCTGTGAATCTTAGAGCCACAAGTAACTACCTGTAACTTCTTCAACTAACCTTTTCACCACATCCAAGACTTGATTGCATTTTGATTATCTCCACTTCTTTTTATAATTACAATCTCATATGAAACAGCTTGGAAATTGTTAAGTTGAATGTAAACATAGCAGTAGTAGCTCCCAGCACAAAGAAACCACCAGGGGCCTCTTCGATTCTGTATGCATGCTTGAAAGAAGTAAATATCTATTCTTATATATATATATATATATAAATATGATGTATGGTCTTGAGTTTCTTTCAAGTACTATGCTGCTGATTGAATCACAGCCATTATTACCAGTGGTGCACTACTAAAATCACCATTCCTTAATGTTACAGACAGATTATGCTAGCCTCTCTAGTTTATGACTTTGCAGTGCTTACTTCTTTTTGTTTGTTTGCTTGTTTCTGACACGTGTTTGAAGATTTCAGTGGAGCAGAGTAAGTAGAGAAGTAACTTGTTTAGTTCTCTGAGTCCTATTGAAAAGTTATGAAGGCATAAATGTTGCAAAAAAAAAAAAAAAACAAAGACAACTGAAAATTACAACCTTTTAAACTAAGAAAGTGGGAAAGTATTGAAGCAGTTGTAAAATTATTTTGCAAAGGATGCTTAGATTGCAACAGATCTCAAGTGCAGTGGAATTCTTTTGTAAGTTGTTTTTGGTTAATACTGAAGTCTGGCCCAAAGCTTTGGCCTGGAAAGGTGCAGTCTCTGTAGCCTGGCCATCTTCCCTAGGAAGCCATAAGCAAACTAGTGCTTGTCTTCTTTTATAATGAGAACGCTGTGTTGGCTTTGAGCAGTTCTTAATTTCAGGGAGTTGTAGGTGTTTGTAAAGCTGCCCCATGCATTTTTAGGCAGGCAGAAGGGCAGATGATCATTTCAGAGCTCCCAGACAGGTGTGAATTGGAGATTGAAAGAGTAAGCTCCAAAACCAAGTTACATGGTGACAGGGTTACGTTGCTGTGAAACAGGTTAACAGAGATGTTTAGCAACTGCTTCCTCAGTCCCAAGGTGCTTGGGGTCGATGGTTTTAAAACCAGTGGGCTAGGACTGGCCCCAAGATGGCTGCCAGGTGAGATGCTGCAGCAAGACTTCCTGTGGCACCAAGACCTGAGTACCCTCTGGACTCGGCTGAGCTCTGCTCACTTGCTTGTGAAAGAAGCTGACTCCAGGATTGGCATCAGTTTACCAGTCAGCTGAAATAATGCAGACGCTGATAAGTGCTGATTACATAGTAGCCACAGCTGAATCAACAAGTCTCACCCAATAAAATATGGGATGAGGAAGAGCTTTGTGTGCAGCTCAAGTGTGAAAATGTACTATATCAAAGAAGATGTGGGTGGTAAAATGGGCTGTTCCCGTGAGCTGATGGTCCCTGTCTATCAGTCAGGGAAATAAATTCCAGGAAGGTAAACCAGAGCTCACCCCTTGTTCACTCTTTGGTAATTCATTTGCCCGCCTGTACTCTTGGCTTCTGGAAGGAGACCAAAGCAGTGCAGAGGCATTTTGTGACCAGAACTAGATTCCAGGCCCACCTAAGTAACTCAACAGCATGCTTTGAGAGTCAAAGTTAATGACTTGAGCATCAATGGGTATGTACCAGCTGTTATACTGCAGAAGCCACTGTGACTGAATGAGTGTTGTTTTGGCTTTGCTGGCGTGGTGAGTGTGCTGGCAGTACTGGAACTTCTGTTTTAAGCCTAACAAAGCAGGAAGAGTACTAGGCCCATAAAATCTGTAACTGTTTTGTTCCAAAGTCAAATGAACAAATCCAAAATGCTTCTCTTAAAACATTTAGTAGTTATATTAACAATAGTAGTAGTTATATTAATAATATACACATAAGAAACTAAAGACTTCTGAAGAGGATCAAGAAACTGAAGCACAAATGAGTTAAATGTTCTGAGTGAGGTTTTGAAATATGTTTGAGTTAGTGCTATCTGTTTCCAGTTTTCCCTATGCTGGTCTTGGATCTGGTGTTTATAGATGTAGGTTTGTGAATCCAAAGTACGTGAACTCTTAATAGAGGCCTCTAGTCAGAATGATGCTTTCTACTGCGTGTATGTGTTTGTTACCTGTTTCTAACTTTTCTCTCTTGTTTTTCTTCATGTATTCTAAAGCATCCATATTGCCATGAGAATTTTTCTTCTCATTTATCAAGTTTACAGTCTTCAGATGCCAAAAGATTGTCAGTCTTTCTCATGCTAAATGGATGTGTGAAAGGAGTGCATCAGCAAACATGATACTTTTACACTTGTGGTTGTCTTTTGAACAAACATAAATATAGCTTTCACCCTCAAGGACAGACCTTACAGGATCCCAAGGTCCTGACGTGCCGTTCAGTATCACACAGAGTCAGATTTCACAGAAAGCCCATTTATAGTGAAGTGTAACAGCGAAGATGTGAAGTGGCTGTGGTGCACAACCTGCTGTGGAAGACACTGGTGAATCCTGTGATGCAGGTTGTGCATCCATCCTCCTGTTTTCAGATTGGATCTGTCTGCTCCTGGAGTTTTGTCCTACAATGCTTAGTTCTTCCATATTCCTGTCACACTGTCATGCAGTCTTGTGCTACTGTCTCCTGTAAACACATTTAAATTAGTTATTCTAGCGTTTTGTTTGCTTGTTTGTTTTTTTCCTGGAAGCTACAATGAAAGACAAGCCTAATTCTGATAATCTTTCAGGAAACATTCAGGGAAGAAAGAAAAAGGCAGAGCTGTCTTGTTGCTGTTACACAGACTATAACCATGGACCTGCGTAAACAACTGGAGAACACTGAGAGGAACTGGAATAAAGAGAAGATGGAACTGCTGGAAAAATTTGACAATGAAAGGAAAGAATGGGAATGTCAATGGAAAGTTATGCAGAAGAAAATTGAAGAGGTACTTTAAAACAAAACTCTGAACACTAACATTTTTACTTGAGTATTTTCAGCGTCTGGAGACCATTCCATTTATTTTTCTCTGAGTTATATCCTATTTCCTATCAGTCACTGGGATTTTGTAATAGTTGATAATAGGATGCAGAGCCTGGGATTAATCAGTATTTGCAATTGCTCATTTAATACTCTGAAATATGAAGCAGGAGGTTAAACATAACTCTGTGTCAAGTTTGCTGTATCGTTGGCTGTATATGCTTGTGCCAGTTCATCTGGCGTTGAGCCATGGTGCTCATTTTATACATGCTTTTTGCAAGTACAGACTCGCTAAACAGACCTGAATGTGTGTGGCATAGGAAAATGCATATTTAGTAACAAAAAAATCTAGGTATCAATTCTCTGGCAAAAAAAAAAAAAAGGCATTACTTGGCACAGGTCTGGTAGGATAAATGGTAATGTTAAAAAGAATGTAATACATCAATCTCTGTATGATGCAGAATTGTTCTGTCGAGAACCTGCTCCATTTATGGACAACATTTAGTAGAGAAAATGGCTACAGTAAATAGCATGAAAGCCCTGACACCACTTGTGTTTACACATACTAACAAACATTCACTTTCTGCCATTTCTAAGGCATCTCCTTCCAGAAATAATTTAGGTAATTATTTATTACTTCTTTATCCACAAATTGTCACTTGTGTAGAACCCTCTGGCATCCTGAAACACATAAATTGAATTTGTCTTGGCAGTACATAGCAACAAGTTTTTTCATCACTGAGTTTTCCACATTTTTCATGCTAATATACACATGGAGTAGTTTTGCTTACTCGCTGCCAACACCTCCCTGTGGCTGAGCAACACAGGAATGTGTGGCAGAGACTGCTCACAAGGAAGTATGAGACAGAAAATGAACTGCAGCCATACAGTGTCCTCAGCATGCAATGTTACTTCATGTCAGCTCTCCTATATTTTACCTGAAGTTTTTACAGACTTTGGTGTGACAGTCTTCACTACATTCTGCCTTTTGTGTTGGGACATTTCTGTGCTGTTCTATCTAATTTCATGATCAAGGTAAAGGTGTTCAAAAGTTTTTAATGTGACCTGTGTATGTAGTTGAAGTAAGACTGTTAGGTTTATGAGCTATTTTGGAATGACGGTAACGTGTTGTGAAAAGGTGCACAGATTATTAGTAGTCATGACAATGGGCATGAAGACCATGTTTGTTCAATGTTTCTTTTACTAGCATATGGATTAGGAAAATGTCACAAACAGGAAAAGAGATGAAGAATGGAATGGAGCTGAGGGGAAATACAGGACTAGACAAAACTAGAGATGATACCCCAAGGTTATTGACATCCTAAGGTCCCTTTTTAAGCTATGACTGTAGCTGCCCTTGGTGTTAGTTGCCTGGCAGTTCTTCACTGAAAGCAGCATGTCTGGAGAAAAGGGGAGATCCCTTTTTAAATGCTGTGATCTGCAGAAAATTTTCCTAAACAACGCTTGTGCTGCCTTATCAGTTTGTAATTTTGTTTGGTAGTTTTCTTTAGCCTACCAAATACAAGCTTCATTCAAGGATTTCTCCAGAAGGCCTATGATGGCTTAAGAGATGATATTGCTGAGTTAGTATCCTTCCCTCATGCTGCTGTGCTGAATCCAAATGAGGCCCTCACTTACCGGGTAGTACGAAGTTTAGCCCTCAGATCCCTTGAACAGTTGGGCTTTGAGAGTGAATTTTGAAAGCCTCAGAGGAGGTCAAGTGTCAAGTCTCTGAATATGAGAGTACTTCTGATTCACAGCACTACTCATGAAATGACCCCGTGTTCTTCACATTGTCATTCTTTTTCACTGTTCTTCCAAAAGGACAGCACGCAAGAGAGCAGGCAGATGGCTGTTTGGGGTGCTTGCTCTGTTCTTTCTTCATAAGAGCAAGTTAAGAATGATTGTTTATAAGGAACCATGGGATTCTTGGCACTAGAAATGCTAACATAAGCAGAAGAGGTTTTTATGATGTTGCTATTTTTTCTACTTTATAATTTATCACAGTTCTCTGGTTTGAATATGCAGGGTGACAGGAATTAGCACCTTTTCATTTACTAGTAAAGCCACTGGTTCTCAACAGATAGAAAGAAAATAGGATGGTGACAGCACATTGCTAAACAGTACCATTCTCTAGTACTAATTTATCACTGAAGTCATAGGGAAGAATTCCATTTGTCTGAGAACCAGAAGAGTCTGCTTTAGTGCAGATAGGCATTGTATGTGATGAGAACTCATTTCCCTTCCTTAAACTAATATCCTTTACCAGGCTGTGGTGTAGAGCCCTCTCTCCCCTTCACATCTGCTCACATTCCCCACGCAGCAGGTCAGAGCTGTATTCACCACATAATGCACTGATATTACTTGGAAGGCACTAGTACAGTTTCTGTCTGGACGTTGGCCTCACGAGATCTCTTGGAACCCCATCATATGTGTACCAGCCATTTATTAAAACCATGGCAAAGGGTTTTGAATGGTAACCTCCCTTTCCACATCCTGTGACAATAATATCCTATGAACTATCATGCTGTGTTATTCAACGCTCTTCAACTAACATATGTATCAAATTTTTCTACTTAATGCTACCAAGTGAAGCATCATTTGAAATAGAAGATTAATATGTGATTTTTTTTTTTTTTTTTTTCAAAAGTTCATCAGAGTACTGTGATTTAATAGAAGGTTCTGTTGTTTTTTCAGCTTTACCAGGAGGTAAAACTTAGAAGGGAGAACAATATGAATGTCCATGACAGTAAGGCTATTCAGAGCAAGATGCTGCAGCTGCCCATGCATTTTCCTACTTCAGAAGAGAGTGACACAGTGGAGCTGAACTATCAACACCATGTGGTAAATGATGGGAAGGAAAAAGGGAGTTTGCTGAATAAAACAGGACCTGAATGCAAAGAAATCAGAGCCAAGAGAAAAAATGATACTCTGTTAATGGACAATCTGGCCTTTGAGAACCATGCGGAACTTGAAGACAGCCTCAGCATCAAAACTTCCAAGAAAAATGCCAAGAGCTATATTGGTGATCTCAATGTAGTAAGTAAAGTATTAGCATGTTTCAGTTACAAGGGTGAAGAAAATACTGAGAGCTTTGGCCTGCTAGGGTTAACCTGATTTTATTCTTCCAGCAAGGCACTGTCTCTACTTCCTCCTCAGTTTGCTTCTGATGTGCATCTTCTCACTCTTTAAGTGTGTTTATAGCATGCACTTTGCCTCAGTTCATAACCATTTTTATATGTTTCCCTATGCTCCTTCCTCTGCTGTGACTATTAAATGCAAATCACAAATTTCAAAATAACTCTGGAGATGCAATTTAAAAGGCTTCTGTTAAAAAAGTATTCTTATATTTACAAAGGCTCTTAAAGAACTTGCCAGAGTTAGTGAAGAATTATGCAGCTATCAAGAGGAAATTCGGAAGAAGTCTAACCACAGAAGGTAACAGCATATTTGGACTCTTTATCTTAGAGAAAGAAAATGAATAAAAGCCTGTGTTCCTGTTCACTTTGAAGGGAGGTTTGCTCTTGAATTTAGCAGCATCTGATCAGTTTCTATCCTCTCAGTCTTTCGGTACTCAGCATAAATCATTCAAATGAAATGTGCTGAAATATGGTACAGGCCACATTTTACTAGAAAAATGTTTATCTATAGAACCTACAAAATGAGGTAAGTATTTGTATGAGATTAAATTGTACGCGTTTATAATGGCTATATAGAGGCTTGGGAAAGGGAACAGATATTTCTATCTGCCCTGATCCCATTTCTGTGTGGTTTTATAGAATATTGTATGTTAGGCTGGGAAGTTTCTTACATTAATCCCAGATTTAGCCTTAAATGTTGGAGATGTGTCAGGGAATGCCTGATAGGGAACCCCTGCTATAGGATAGTTAAGAAAATAAGCAAATGATTTTAGTGGCAAGGGAAAGGAACACAAGATTCCCTGTTTTGAGCTTTCTTCATATTATTCTTGTTTGTTTTGAATAAATTGTATCAGCTACAGCGATACAGCTCCTGAAAAAACCTTTGAAGCACCCAGTGTTAAAATATCTGCTCATAGGGAGAATTAATCCATGCTGAGGTGCCCTTAGGGAATACCCTTTTAGCTCATCCCTAAAATACATCTCCTTTTATGTCCAGAATGAAGTCAGTTCCTTTCTTGGGGGAGTTTGAAGAAACCCAAAACACAGTTATTCTGCCTGAGATGAACCATTTGTCCAACAACAAGTCACAGTCTTCAGTTGCTTTTGAAACAGAGGAGCACAATAATAGGAAGAATCTGATGAGCTCCACCAAGGTTTTGAAGGATATGTCTTACGGTAGTCTTACTGGCAACAGAGGAGAGGTTTTCAGACCTTGGCAACAGAAAGAAGCTCCACCAGTTCCTCCACGAAGCACTTCTCGGCACCTAACAAACTCACTTTCTGCAGTTGTACAGCTTTCTGAAGCACCAATGGGAGATCTGGGCATCAAAAGCAATTGCAAGGTTCAGGACTGCAGGAGTGGTAGGAAACCAACAAACCCTTCATCTGTAAAACAAAATGAAACTGCAGTGGCCTATGCAAATGAGGAGCAGGCTGGGAAAGGTCCTGTGATGGTAACTGCTGCAATTCCTGTAACCAAAAATGAGTGCATTGTACCAAGTTTCTGCCACAACACATGGGCATACGATGTTGGTAAAGACAGTAAAAGTGAGCCTTCCCCACTGTCAGCCCAGAAGAGTTGTTCAGATGGAAATATGGCCTATAGCAACAGAATGCACCAGAAACAAAATTCCAAGTCTCATTGCAGTCCTTATTGCAGTAATGACTTTTATGTCCCTGCTGCCCTGCACAGTGATCTTTTGGGAGACTCCAGTTATACTTTGGGAAAGACTCAGATAAATGAAACTTTAGCAGCAAAGATTGATGAGTTTAACCGGACTGTATTTCACACAGATAAGCGTAACAATACTTTGCAAGAAAACCAGGTGATTCAGACAGCATTAGAAGATCACAAACCCTGCAGCCCACTGTGTGACTCTGCTATTAGCAGGACAGAAACTGTGGGTACATCTTATGTGTCAAATCCCAAATTCTCTGCAGCAAAAGAACAAGAAACTAGCAACCCCAGCAAAGCTGTCAGAACAGTAGGGCAACAAAAGCAAATAAATGGACTTCCAAATACTAGTGGTTACAGGCACATGTTTCATGAGCATGACTGGAGACCGAGTAATTTATCCGGTCGCCCACGTTCAGCTGACTCAAGATCAAACTATGGTGTTGTTGAAAAGCTTTTGAAAAACTATGAAAAATCCACAGTGACTTCTCCATGTAATGCAAAGTACTGCAAAGATAAGTGGACACGGGCAAACTCCGAATCCACTGATGGGGGTTGTGAGACATTGAATCAGTATTTAGAAATGCTTCCAATTGAGCAAGGAAAGCAAGAATTTCTGAGGAATTCAGCCAGACATATTGGGCAGCAACTGAAGCAAGGAAAGGAGAGACAGAAGTTACCAGAGGTAAGGTTCAGAAGAACGGCAAGAACAAAATAATTCACTTGTATACTTAGCTTCAGATTTTAAAGTGAGGCAGACTATCATGATACTGTGAAGAATTATGTAAAAACTGATACCTTAGGCCAGGATCTAGGTGAATCAGAAGGATTTCCTTTAAAGATAATAGAGTTGTGAGAGGGCAGAAACACATAAGTAGGCATGACTAGTGAAGTTGTGTGCCAGACTGTAGCCTTTGCTGCTGCTTCTATTTAAAATGGCAGTTCAGGGTTTAAACTATAGTGAAAATTACAATCAGATTTTAATTCTCTCCCTTCCTTTAGCTGGATACTTGTTTCATAAGCCTTCTCAAATGACTTAAGATCACTTTGCCATGTCAAAATCCTAGAGGTCTGAGGCAGCATTCTTCAGGGTCCTGGGTGCTGTTTGGTTCAGGATTTCCTTGGAACTGCCCATGAAAATGGGTGCTGTATTTTTCTTAGAGCTTCCAGGAATCAAGCAACCTCCTCTTACTCACATCTCTAGGCTTGTCCTATGAATTAAAGCATAGACTCACAAGAATGGAAGAGTATGGCATAACTAATTAATTTATATTTGGCTGAATTGTGTTTGCAAAAGTTTAGAAGTGCTGCCTTTGCCAACATTCTTTCTTAATGAAAAAAGAAACAGATGTTTTTTTTTTAAAAAATATACTGTAAGTTACAGATTTTGTAAAAGGTCTCAGAGAAGGAAAAATCTGTTTTCCTAAAGAGCTCCTTGGCCTAAGAACACAAATGAATGTGTCCCTTACTGTCTCAGAAACGAGAAGGCAAATATGTTTAGAGCTGAGAAACTTAGATGGATTCAGACTGTCAGCTGGTATGCCTTACGCTGTCACAAATTCACAGACTTCAGTGGAGGTATGTGGATCTAAACAGCTGAGAATCTGAGCATGTAGATTTTCTTCTGTGTGTTTTTATGTCAGCATTACTGTGATGCAACATCTTGCTTAGCAGAAACATCTTTGTTACAGCACAGAGGAGTGAAGCCTTTGATTTCTTTCTCATCCAGTGAAAGTTTGATAGGAAAATGGAATTTCATTAGTAAATATATGTAAGGAAGACATAATGATGAGATAATGACTGCATTTGCCCTAATGCAAGCCCAGAATAACTTTACTTAAAGTCAGCTGGATTATTTTCTCCATAGACTCACACTTTGTGTTGTCATTTATGTTGTATAAAGGAAGTGTAGAATACTGTCTGGTTAGGGGGTTCCATTCTAGGTCCAGCAGCTTTCATGTCACAAAGATGTGAAAAACTACACCTGGCATGAAGCATGGGCGTTTACCTTCATTATTCAGATTTACATTACTGTAGCTAAGATCAAGGTCTGTTGTTTTTCCCGTACATATAAGGTTCAGCATGCAGACTTGACACTGCATTAATAAATAATCATCCTGAATTATTTACCAACTGTAAACAGCTTTGTGCTGTGCTGATAGAGAGTTCTTAGCAAAATGTGCCTGCTGAAGCTATTAAAAAGCACCTAAAAAGTATGTAGATCATACTCTAAGATGTTGGGAGTTTGTTCGCAAGACTTTCAAAAATGAAAGGAAATGGAAAACCTATGTTCAGTTTTGGCCCTTCCAAAAATGAAGGGAAATGAAAAATGAGTGTTCAGTTTTGACTTGCATTAACATTTTGTCCTTTTCCTTGTGTCTGACACTTGTCTCCGCATATTTTAAACTGCAACTGAAGTGAGAATCCCTATACATAGAAATGCCTGTTCTTTTGCATTCTGCACATTACTTTGTTCCTTTTAATAGCTTCGGACCACCTGCTCTGTGGTCACCCTAAATGTCTTCCTACATTCCCAGTGCATTCCCTGAAGGACTTTTCTGTTGTAACTCGTTAAATCAAGGAGCTGCTTTTATGTTCTAGATATCTGTGCCAGCTAAATGTTCAAGTGGGAAGGGTTTCTCCCGGCCGGCCCGACCAGCAAATAGACGCCTACCTTCCAGATGGGCATCCAGATCACCGTCAGCACCGCCAGCTGTGAGAAGGACAGCATACAACTGCTCTGTCTCCTTTCGGTCAGAGACCTCAGTAGTCTGAACCCAGAAATGGGCTGGATGGTGTTGTGAAAGCTCTGCACCTCATTATAACTGTGTTCAGTATGTGCTGTAGCAATCAGCTCTATGCTGTCCTATCTTGTTCAAGAGTGACTCCATCACATGCTGAACAAAATGTTTTGAATCTTAGGTCATCATCATGGTCTTCAGTGTTTTTATTGAGATGAAACAATGATACCCCTGGTTTTCTCTATGGTTTTTTTTTGGTTCTAGCTCACAGAGAATTAATTTTGAGTGGCATTTTTCTTAATTTGCCAATCAATTTTGAGTTGAAACAATGTATAGTGCTGTATATTCTGACTCTTCTGCAAACAGCAGAACATAAAGCTGTATGCATGATCATGTGTTTGTAGGTGCATGTGTTGGACTAGGAAGTATACAGGTCTGTATTTAGAAGAGACAAACTGTGCTAGTGTTGACATTGAAATTACAACCTATATGCCAACATATATATATATACTTTCTGTTTATTTTAAAAAGTTTGAAATATACAGTCCTGATGACATTTATATTTTGTATATCTTTTACATAGGTTCACAGGTGTAGTATTTAATGTACAAAAACTAAATACGCATTTTTGTGACTCTAATTGCAGCGATAATGCCTTGCACAATATGTATCTGAAGCAGACTAGCTCAACTGATTTGTCAGTCATGCTCCGTGGCATCCTCGTTCAGTTTCCTAACCCTTATAATACTAAGTCAAAATACCCAAACATATTTTTTCTGAATTAAAATATTATATGATTTGTAATACATCAGCTTTTTTCAGCACCAGAGACATTCCTGAAATGTTCTGATCTCTTTAAAAATGTTTAAGCGTGCCATTATATATATAGCATACTGTAAACAGTTCAGCAGGTTTCAACTAGTGTAACATACAATTTATGAAGGGAAGAAAAGGGTTGTATATGCTCAATTCTGTAAAACTTATTTTTCCTTCTAGCATTATACTTTGAGGTTTGGCAAAGTCAGAGAACAATGGACTTGTTTACTTTCACTCAAGGCAGGAGAACAAGGACTGTTGTTCCCAGTGCTGCAGACACACTCCTTTTTTTACTCTCCTCCTAGACTAGAGTGCCTGAGCCGCTTGCTAGCAGCATACTGCTCCCTGGCTGACTTGTGGCAGTCAGTAACGAAGTTTACTTGCATTCTGGCAACATCTGCATCTAGTATGGAAGCACTGCATCGAGATCTCATCAACAGTAGTGCCAGAAATCCTCAACAAATGACACCAGAAGTGTTATTGCCATCACCTGACTCGATATTATGGGCCGTCACAATGATGTGTACGGAGCCTGGCTTGTTCCTTCCCACAGTGTGAAAGAAGTGCAGATGCTACCCAGACTCTTGCTGAAAAGATGGTGTCCTTCATCCTGGAATTTTTTGCACTCTTTTCTAGGCTGTTGCTGAATGCACAGGGTAGTAACGATGATAAATGGTACCTTTAAACAGCATGTCTAGGTTAAAAGGAGTAAAGAGGCACTTCCTCAACATTAGCCTAATTGTGTCTTGCAAGTTTTCTTCTTCTGGAGAAACATAGTGTGTTTAAAGGAATTTCAAAAATCATCCCAAGATCCATTAATGTGCGCGTCTTCATATGTGAATGTAAAAAGGATTTCAGAGAGAGTATAGGCTTTTGTCCTAGTGAATTGTGTGTTTGGCAGTATAGGGAAAATTAGTTGTGCTTAATTTGATAGTGATACGTTGTCTTATCTGAGTCATGCTGAGAAACCACACTTTTTTTTCTTCTTTTTAGGCCCTTCTTCTTCTTTCCTCTGCGCAACTGCTTTTTTGCAGAGTGAGAAAGCAGACATCCATGTGCTCTGAGCAATGTACCCTCAATACCATCAAGTACCATCAATAACTTCTCAGGCATGCCAGTGTTGGATTGAGCAGGCGTTAGAGCCATAAATCCAAAATTGTATGCAGAATTGTGGCTGCTTGCATGGCAAAAAACGTGCTCAGACTAATTTGTCCCATCTAAACTTTCTGGCACTTTCTATGAGTGAGTACATATATGAAGGCTTCAAACAGATCAACAATTAATCAAAAACAGTTCGGATTTTATTGCAAAGTTATTACTAGAAAAGGTGGAAGGACAGAAAACCTTGAAGAAAATTCATACAATTTGGACGGAGATTAAAATCTAGCAAACCAAAATGCTTTGCAAATTGACCTTTTAAATGCCTAAGTAGCCATGCAACTTTAAATGCCTGTAGCTGAGAAAAGGGTAATATGAGAGTCTTAATTTCAGTCAGTACTGACTGCGATCAAACTTCTTTCAGTCACCTTCATGGTAATGTTATGCAGTTTTGTTCTGAAAAATGGTAGTGCACTTTTGTTTTGAGAACGTAACGCTACAGAACAGTTTCCCTCAGTCCCTCAGTTAGGCAATGGATGTTTCTTTTGCTCGCCTAAGTTTCTTTGATCACTTTTGACATAATCACGTTATTGAATAACAGAGAAAGGATCAAATATCTACAACATTCCCTTGTGTATGTAAGTTTTAGGAGCAGAAGATTTTTGAAATAAACTAATAGGTCAAGGACAAGTTCATTTTGTCAACATTTTCTGTGTCCAACTAATTATAGACATTGGTTCTGATGCCTGAAAGTATCAAAACTGGTGATTTTCATCTGTAGGTGGTTTGCTGGATATACCAATTTTAGAAACTTGACACTGAGGCTGTTCAAATATTCTCTTCAACCATACCCATGATAGGGCCAATGTACTGCGGTGAGGTTTTTTGTTCTCAGAGCTGTGATTACTGAACCGTAGCACTGGCTTTATTGCACATGTTCGCTGTAGGAAGAGCTCCATGTTCCCCCATACTGAAAGGAAAATGCAGTTATCTTGGAAGCTCTAGGGCAAGGGAGGCTCTATATGCCTGTACACAGGCACACTCGTAAAAGAACAACAAATGACTTAAGTATAATTGACCTTTCTTTTAATACTGGTGTCACCTATGGAAGCTGATAGTTTTTTAAGTTGTTTTTTTAAATGAGGTTTTATTATTCTTCCATATGCCATCTACATGCCATCTGCCCAGCGAGGTGGTGGAGTCAGTGTCTCTGGAGGGGTTCAAGAAATGGATGGATGTGGCACTGAAAGACATGGTTAGTGGACACAATAGTGATGGGTTGATGGTTGGACTAGGTGATCTCAGTGATCTTTTCCAACTGTAATGACTCTATGATTTCATGATAAAGTCTTAATGCAGATACAGATTTTCCTATCTGTGCTCTGAACGAGTCTAGGATCTTGTTATGGTGCAGTTAGGGACATTAATACTGAAATGCAGCAAGAAATTTTCAAAGCGTAAAAACCTTAAATGAAGTAACAGAGAGGACGCTTGTATCAGCACCCTCTCACACACAAAAAGTCAGCTTCCCACTGACATATTTACAAGCTGTCAGAGCTGGAGGATGTCACTGGGAATCAGCTGGCTGGTGCTTAGCTGATGGAAGGGATTATTGTCCATCGTGCTTGGAGGTGAAGCCATCATCTTTCCTTCAAACTCTTAGGGAGGAGTATGGAGGGGCAGAGACACCGACTCAGTCAGACCATGCCTACAAATAGTGCACAGCAGGCTATTTGAGTGCTCAAAAACTGGGCTGGATCATGGCTTCTGATAGATGCAGAAGGTGTAGAGGGAAAAATTGTGCTTCTAAGCTTCTGGGCATCATTCCTCAAAGCCAGAGTATATTCCCACTAAATGTTTCATCTTTACAGTGTTAGTGATAGACTTTTATGTATCTTTAAGATGTTGCTGAAGGATGAATTCTGCATGTTCTCCATCTACAATACAATTATCTTTGACTATAATACATACTGTAAAGGAGTTAGCTGTTATATATAGAGAAGAATTGGCAATTGGTGTAATGTGATTTTCCAGAGCATTCAGAGCACCAGTTTATTTCTCCAGTTGTTTTATTTTTTTAAGAATTTGTTTTTGTAAATAGGGATTTTGTATCCAATGGCTCAACGGCAGCTCAACAAGCTCTACAGCAGCTCAGCAGGCAGGCCGTTTCCCTTGGAGTTTTGTTATTCCTGGACCAAGCCTAAATTTCCTAGCATGCGAGAACTTATGCAATTCTCACACTGTTGCTATGCAAAGAAATCCTTTGGCTTTGAGGTCTGTAATATACAGCTCTAGCTGTTACGCTGTTGATATTCTCTATTGAACAAATCTGTTGCGGTCTCTTTTGTTGTTTAAATGCTCTTTAAACTTCAGGGCAGAATGCATTTACTCTCAGTGCACTAAGTCAGCGCCCCTTTGGCCTTTCCATCCCTCCTTGATCCCAGTGAATGTATATTTTAAAGTTGTTTACTGACATTGCTCTTTATGTATATGCCATACCATAAGACTTTCTACTTGTACTGACGTCAAAATATTTTGGGACAGCCTACTCTTTAAAATGCTGGTATTATTATTGCCATTCAAAAACATATTACATCTTCATCTATTGTTTCGCATCACTGAAAATACAATTTTTTCATCAACTGTTAATGGCATATGTTATATAAAACCTGTTGCTCTCGCTTTTTGAAATGATGATTGATGTGCTTTGCCTCTACCCCTTGTTCACACGCCTTTTCTGTTTTGCATAGTACTTGTGTCAGCAGAGGTGTATTTCTGATGTGCATGGTTCATCCTGTTGTTGTGTGGCTGTGGGAGCTCATACCTAAGGGTGCCTTGCTAGCTATGTTACTCTAAAATCAGCTGTATCAGATTTTCCCTGGGGTTGGAGAACTTGAACCCTCAATGAGGTCAAAGTGAAAGTGTGTAAATAAAAGTCAGAAGGAAAACAGATCAATCGAATAGGAGAGTGTAACACTTGTTAATATTGTGGCTAGTTCTTTGCTTCTAATGGAAGATCCATGTGTACTGCCTATTTCATATCTCCTGAAACCTCCAGTAATGTGCTCTCTTTTCTCAATCAGCGTCTTTGTATGTACCCTTTTCCCATTCTGTGAACTCGTAGTAGCAAGAGATACTGAAATGTATGTTAGATTAACACCAGTCCTTCCTCTTACCATATTTGATGGTATGGTGATTATTTAAGTATTTTAAAGTTTCATTTGTTAATCCTTTCATTGGCAGCAGTTGGTTTTACCAGCAGGCACATAAAAGTGCTCATAGCACGAACATTCCTGAATGCACAACAGATTGGATCTTCCACCCACACAGGATTCCCAGCGCTGAGCAAGGGGACGCTGTCATGCTGCTGAAATATGGAGATTCCTGGAAGATGAATTTAAACCAACATTTTGCTTGAGAACATCCAGAGCCAGACTGTTTTTCACCTCCACTGGTTGTGCCAGGAAGCCTGATGAGAGTACAAGCAAAGTCAGTTCCTCAGTACAGGATATTTTTCACCAGAGTGGTACAGAATTTACAGTCTTACTATCTTTTCTGGCTGGATGCTTTTCTGAAAGGACATCCAAGAAACAAAGGGGAAGTAGTACATGTTGTAGAACAGGGTATCTCATTAATTTGGATCAGATCCATTTCTTGCAGTCTCACATCCCTTACTATCTATGGAAAAGTGGGAAAAAAAATCCAACTACTAGTTGCACTAACAAGTTAGTGTTTGTTTTTATAAGTGCTAGGAAACACTCCTATCCAGAGGCTGCTGCTTTATGCCTTTTCTCCAGTAACCACAATCTGCAATGTTTCTGTGGAAAGGTCCAGAATCTGATTCTTCCTAGTGATGCATGTTTGTGTGTCCAGAAAATCACTGTGGCCAAGGCTCACTGAAAAATGACATTGTAGGGAAAAATCCATACATCTTACTTTTAAGACTCAGACATTTGGGCTGTATTGCATGAGATGTTTCCCTTTACTTGGTAGTAGGTGGGATCCCAATACAAAATAGAAGGAAGAGAGCAAAGCTGCACGGATACATAATACAGGTAAGCACTCTGTACTGGTTGATACCAATGAGTGAGCTAAAATCCCTCAACCAGTCACCCCAGTAAAGCAAAACATAATTTAATATTTAGTCTCAGTAGACTTCTACTTAGTAGCATGCTCCAACAGATTTTCCTAATGCAGTTGACAGTAGCTGAAAGAATTTGTAGTTTCACCAAATTGTATTCATAACAGAAAATGACTTTTATTAAAGAAAATTGCACTCACATGTGTACTCTGTGAACTTGACGCTGCCAGTTGGCATAGTGACACAGAAAATTATGCTGAATTTTACCTCTACATCATGAGATACCTACAGCAGTTCATCTCTTCTGGTACCATATATGATGTAGAGCTGCTTAGGATATTGTTGATGGAAGTGCACCACAGGCAAATATGTGTGTGTGTATGGACTGTTTCTTTGCAGAACCTTCTTGTTTTCACAAAGATATTCTGACTGTTCTGGAAGTTTGAGTTTGCTTTTTGATAATCACCTGGAGGCAGATGAACTACCTAAGCTACTCCTGATAAGAAGTCACACAGAGAATTCTGAAACCAAAATATCTACTCAGAGAAGCAGCCTGCTGCCAAAGGAGGTAAGGTCTTCACATGCTGGTCCTTACACTGTCATATCTCCTTTATATATATATATGCAAAGGCACTGGATTTTTAGGACCAAATGATAACATCCAATGTCACACATTAGCACTTTTCCCTCAAGGAAGCCCCACAGTGTCCAGTGTAGCTGGTTTTGCTCTAAGATACATATTGAAAACAAATAAATTGTCTCCGATATTGTGTGTAAACAAACTCTTCCCCCCAAAAATGGTACTGAAATGCTTTACACATTAAAAACAGCATGTGGGTTAATGAGACCCAGAAGTTTCTGAAAGCTCATTTTCTTTTAAGTAAGTAAATGCAATCAAAGCTTTTACTGACAAAAATGTACTTATAGATGCCAGCTTTTCCTTCCAAATGTTGTAAGCCTACTGTGCAGCTCTGATTCTGATTTTGCCTCTTGTTTTGCAGGAAAGAAAAAACAATGTGAAAATCAGAGAAAACTAGAAAAATCCTTTGCTTAGGTACTGCAAAATGATGGGTATTGGTCTCCCTGTGCATGGGTCTGAGACTTCTGTAGCACTTCGATGGCTTAAGGCTAAACAAAATCACGCTCTTGTCCATGCTGAGAAGGTGAACCTCCATTTCTCCCCTCTGTAGTTTTACTCCTTCACCACCACTCCTTCCATGGGAAGGTCAAGATTTAACCGACCAAGGTGAAGGAAAATGGATCTTGGGAAAGAAGCTGCCTGGAAGCTTCTCTTCTGCAGGCCACCAGAGCTGCAAAGCATGAGAGGTTTCCATGGCCATGCTCTGAGCAGCCAGAGAAAAGTCTATTTGTGGTTTTCCTGCAACAGGTGTTATTTTGGGGCCAAATAATTTTATGGGGTTTTTTTTTGCTTTTGTTCTGTGCAAAAAGCTTTTGCCTCTTCTGTGCAGGAGAACCCTCAACAATGGATTTTTCCATTTTAATTCTTTTTGCAACAGAATTACACAGCAGCTTGGACAGAAAGTGAAGAATTCCTCATTGACTATTGAAAGGTAGCCAAAAGCTGAACTAGAGGTATAAAGGGCCAAGAAGAATTTAAAACTGTTTAAAAATCTCCAGCCAGTGATCTGCCATCAACCCAAAGTTTTTGGAACTGACTGATCTCTTGAAGCTCTGGGAAACAGACCAACTTGTTTCTGTAGTAGTGAGTAAAAAGCAGTGATGGAAGTAATCTGCAAAATTCAGAAAAACAGTGATCTGGTGATTTAAACATCACTATGCTGTTTGTACAACCTCCTTTGAGCAGTTAAATCTTAGGTATTCTGTTTTTCCTAGGAGTTGCCATTCAGCACTAGCCTGTATGTCTTTTGGTCTAGACTGCTGTGTTTCATAGAAGGTATGTATTGATGTATATCTGAGAGAACCAGGCTGATGTAGTGCTGGAGACCCCATCTCTGAGGCTCTATAACATTTGAGAAAAATCAAAGCTCACTAGTTCAGAGTGCTTGCTTTGCTTTTATGCACACAACACATGCATATATGCACTCATCTATTTTTTACTGCTTCCTTCTTGCTTTCGCTTTTAGTTCACTCGGTGGAAACATCTACAGTGGGGCCCATATACAGAATCAATCTGAGCTAAACTGAAAGAAGTGGTGGTATTACACTGGCCTTGGATCTCAACCAACATCCCAATGAAAGGAAATGTGGAGTCATTTCAGGGACCATGTCATTTATTATTCATTTCAGCTAAAGCAGCCCTACACCTTTCTCATGATATTCTGTTCAAACATGGTAATTTGCTGCTGTATCTATAGGGCCAGTTTGAGTACATTCGTATTTTTCCCTGCATACATTTTTCTATGATTTGGAGAAACGCAGCCCATAGTAAGAAGACATGGGATAAAATTGAAAGTTTTCCATATCAAGATGATTAGTGTCAGTCAATTCATTTGGCACAGAGAGGTCAAAACTGTCTCTTTACTGAATTTATCCAAAGTTGGAGAGGACACAGTTTTCAAATTCAGACCTCTGGTTTAGTCTAATTTGTTCCGATTGCTTTTTGTTTTTCTCTCAGTGTCAAATTTGCTCAGATTAGTCTAATTTGCACAGTCTAGCAATGCAAACTTTGTCTAGCTTATTCTAGCTAGGAAATGTGCAACAGTGGGTAAGTAATTCTGTAATTCTGTATTCATAGTTTTAAGAGTTCCTTTTTAAAGCAGAACATCCACAGAGATTCATCCATGTGCTTACATTTTGGGCCCAACTTCTGCACTCACTGTTAGTTTCCTGTTCTTGTTTGCCTTAATCCAAAGAACAGAAACAGCAGCAAGATGGAGCCCGGGACTGGGACTGTGGAGACCTCTGCTCAGGCTTTTTGGGGAACCAAGAGACAAATAAGCAAATTTGGCTCTAACCAGTGAGTCGGATTATCAAAGGGATGTAATACTTGTTTATTTCTGCAGGAGTGAGTGAAGTACTTGCATAGCTTTGCAGGTCTGGACTTTCATTCCCATTCTATAAAATAGTGGTTATAATAATGCTTTCTTTGGCTGGCATGTCTGTTTAGATTGTGTTTGTCACTGTAGACATAGCAGAGAGACATTGGGAACTCCCATTCAGAACACAAGGTATTGCAACAAATCCAAAATACACTGAAATCATTCAAAGTCTTTTCTAGCTTCGATCATGCCCTGTGAGTTTAAGATCAATTTTCACCTAATATTTCTTATCATTGAATTTGGGAGAACAATAAAGAAAGGAGCATGGAAAAAGGGCCTGAACAGATGCAAAGAGAATTCTTCAACTAACAGATGTCTCCAAATTAAGCCTGACTATAGACTTTAATTTCTAGGTTAAAAACAGAAAGGTTTGAGCTTCTCAGAGAACCTGGCAAGTGTATAAAGGCTTTCTGTTGTTGCTCAACTTAACTGTGTGCTGCTGCTTTCTGTGATGCCTATATGACTCCTGATAATACAGCAAGAGCCTCTTAGCAGTGATGTTAAAACCATACGTAATTGCTTAAATTTAGAACAGAACACTGTAATTAAATGACGTATACCTCTTTGTTGCTCTCAAATGTGTAATTCATTGCAATATTTTGAATTAGACATTAAAAAAAAATCTTGCTGTTTAAAAGCTCACTTGAAAACAAATCTTAAGTGTAAATGGCGGTAAGTAGGTCAGGTCTCCTTTCTGCTTTTGTGGAAAAAGTTAACCTTTTGCACGCTGGATTAATAAAATGTGACGCCAGCATGAACAGCCTGACTCCTGCCCAAGCTGGGGAGAAACAGTTACAACAGAATAGGGAACGTGGGGGGGAAATAGTTACAACGAGATCTAACAGAAACTTTAAACGGCCCCATGAAGAACAGGTGGCAGCAGACTCAGATCCGAGCCCGCCGGTGCTTTTGCAGCAGTCCAGACCAGTAGGCCGCCGCCTTTTTCCCCATGCAGTAAGAGCTGTACGCTCCCGCAGCTCTTTTCGTGCTATAAAGAGGCTGCTTTTCCGTTCCCGCGTTGACGCTTTCCCTCCCCGGAGCAGTTGATCACAACCGCGCAGAGGCGGCGGCGCGCCCCCTGCTGGCGGCGCGTGCTCTGCGCCGCGGCGGGGCGCTCTCCCAATCGAAGCGCGGCGTGCCGTGCCGGTCCGTGCGTCATCACCCGCGCGCCTCTGCTCGGCGTAT
>JANHGO010007658.1:0-17335 GCA_024606505.1 Aquila spilogaster
CAAGTCCTGCCAGAAAACCTGCTCCGTGGGCTCCTCTCTCCACAGATCCGCAGGTCCTGCCAGGAACCTGCTCCAGCACGGGCTTCCCACGGGGTCACAGCCTCCTTTGAGCACCCACCTGCTCTGGCGTGGTGTCCTCCATGGGCTGCAGGTGGATATCTGCTCCACCGTGGATCTCCATGGGCTGCAGGGGGACAGCCTGCCTCACCATGGTCTTCCCCATGGGCTGCAGGGGACTCTCTGCTCTGGCGCCTGGAGCATCTCTTCCCGCTCCTTCTTCACTGACCTTGGTGTCTGCAGGGCTGTTTCTCTCACATGTTCTCACTCTCTCTCCGGCTGCCGTTTCTGTCCATCACAGCAACTTTTTTCCTTCTTAAAAATGTTATCACAGAGGCGTTACCAGCATCGCTGATTGGCTTGGCCTTGGCCGGTGGTGGGTCTGTCTTAGAGCCGGCTGGTATTGGCTCTGTCGGACATAGGGGAAGCTTCCAGCAGCTTCTTACAGAAGCCACCCCTGTAACTCCCCCCGCTACCAAAACCTTGCCACGTAAAGCCAATACAGAAGGTTTTGTAGAGCTTTTGTGGTTGTATTTAAACTAATCTAAACTTAACTGCTTGTGTTGGCAGTGTTTTGGTCAGAGCCTAATTTCTATTTCAAAATTCTTTGTTTCCTGGCAAAGGTTTTTGAGGAAAGAGACTTCTACCTAAGCGTGTGTATGTGAATCCATAATTTGGCAAAAATCTGCTTGTAACCTAATTGGCTTTTATTTCTTTAAACAAGTGATGATTCTCTTGGAAACATTTTCTTTTTTCTATTTCATATATCATTTCCTTGTCAGTCTCGTAACAAATTGTATGAATTCTTTTACTTCAATCTGTATTTAAAACTGGGTCCCTAATAGATGAATTCAGGGGATTTCATGAAAACCATCTAATGAGATACCATTCTCTGCATTGTGTAGGTCTCATCTTCACTGTCTTTTTTTAAGCTTTGCGGAGTTTTTTGGTACTTACCTACATAATTAATCCTGTTGCGGTATTAGCTGTCTTCAGGCCAGTTGTAACTTTTGCTGTGTTTCTAACTACATAAATAGGTGTTTTTTTATTATCCTAGCTTACCAGTTTTTATTTTATTTTTAAATAAAAATGCTTATTTTACACATCTGAATATGTGCACACATGCACACAAACACACAGTTACTCTGTTGGTATTTCATGTATTACAGTACGCTGGTTCATGATGGTGAGATCAGCCTTTGAACCTGGTCCTTGTTCCTGTTGGTGACAGGCTTGTAGGTCACAATTTAACTGAAATGAATGAATCTGGGGTTTTTGATGTTACAGTAAGAATAATTAATCATTGCATGATGTTCTTGTTATGCTTTTGTAGATGCTCAGATGTAATGGTGTTTAATGTAATGTGTGAACTTAAACATGTCTTAGAGAATGTACTTAACTAGTGGATACATTTTACTTCTTAAATTGGTTATCAGGTGGCCAACGCTTATTTTGATTCTACCCTCAAAAGTCAACAGATGTCCTGAGCTGCATTGGTAAGGTGTGAGCTAAAAGTTGCACATCTTGTAAGCAATGACCTGTTAGAAGTCACACTACTACCGTTTCCAGTTCCTTTGCCCTGGATAATCTGGTGCCAGTTTACTGCAGGCCTGGTTTTGGGACCATCTTTGCTACAAGCCTGGGTCAAGATTCAAAGTAGAAGTCAGTTTTTTTGTATAGATAAATATGCTGTATGAGTTGAAAACTGCTTCTTTCTTCCTGTTGGCTGAAAATGTTAGGCTTGCCTGCTGTATCAAGAAATACTGACAATTGCATGAATGAATAGGTTAATACTGTAACCAAAGTGATATTCTTGGATGGACTATTTGTGGTCTAAATATCCAATTGTAGTTAAGCCACTGTGACCCATTAAATATGACTCTTCTGACTCGCTATGCTTGTTTTCCCTCTTCTGGCTGATTTTGCAATAGTCAGTTCAGATCTTCACTGTGAAACCCTTTGAAGCTGTTAAATTTTGTTCTTTTTTCCAGTGTTTTTCTGTACGTAGTATGGCTATTGCACGTAACTGTTCCATTTTGCTTTTCGGATGTTTTTCTGTTGAGCTTCTGAGCACGTTTACTGACAAATTAGAGTTTATACCATACTCTCGTCTATAATTTCTTTTATTGAAGAGAATGAACATCTTCTAAGAAGAATTTTTTCTCACTTCTGGTGTTGTAGTCTGTTTTTTCCAGTCATTTACCATAATATAATACTTAAGGCAGAATATTTAGACTTATTAGTGGTTGGAGGTGAGAAAGGCTGCTGAAGCTGACTGTTTCATCAAATTAGTTTTTCTGTTTGAGTTCTTGTCAGCCTTTACTTCCATCCCAATTTTTCACTGTAGGTACTTTTGTTATGCATACGAAGAGCATAAATGTAAGAACTCTTATGCTCTATGTTGGAATGGTGCTAAGTTTCTGTCAGTGTCAATATAAACTGTATTAAGTCTCTAATGATGCTATTCAATGTAGTTCCTTCCCTCTCTTAAGCTTGAAGTGAAAGTTTTTTGGAGGGTCCTGACTTCCTAATTTCACAAGCAGTTCTGGCTTTGTATCACTGAAGTTTTTGACTTGCATTACTGATGAGGCTTTAAGCCAGACATTATGCTGATATCTTATAACCGAAACTACAAGTGTGTCAAAGCTAATGCAAAGTGCATCATTCTGATACTTCTGTTCATGAAACTTCTGCTGTGAAGGGTAAACAAGTGTTTTTCATAGGGCAGATGCTTCTCCAGAAGGGCAGAAATGGTCTGCAATTTAAGAGAATTAAACTCTTGGCCTTGGGCAAAATGAGAAGCAGTGCAACAAAAGGACATAAATAAATGCGGCACAGATAAGGACAGCAAGTGTCAGTTCTAACAGCATCTGGCTCTGGTATTTTACTACTTGGGATGTGTGAAGTGGTACTGCTTTCTATGTAAGGTGACAGCTTGCTTATTTGAAAAGAATCTGAAGCATTCCCACGTGACATCTCTTAACTGCAAACAACAGTGCTTTTTAAAATTAGAAATTTTGCAGTCTGAAGTCATTATATGTAAAGTTTTGAATTTATGGGCTAATCCTGAATCTTGGATCCATTTTCTATTGCTAAGTCAGTTCAAAAATAGTAATTCAGTGGTCTGAAAGCAGTTGTTGGATATCTGTGGAGCACTTTGCAGTACAGGCTAACAAGCATTGTGTTAAAATGAAGAACTGTGAAACAAACCACTGCTGAAAAATATAATTATCAGGTAAGCAGTTGGTGACACTTCATAAGCTTGAATGGCATGGAGCACAAAAGAGAATTCATTGTACATATACATCAATTATTATTACTGCCTTGATCCACATTGCATATGTCTTTTATCTTTCAAGATAGAAATGCTATGCTTTGTATTCAAAAGCATGGTAGGGAACCATGTGTTTTAGAAGCAAGGGACATTGATCTTCAGTTTGTTCCAGTGTTTTGGAACTTGCTGTCCTTGATCTAGTCTCATTTAAGACCTATATTTTTTGACCTTAAATGTTACTTGCCAGTGATATAACAAAATGTTATGTTCCACTGTGATGGAAATGCCTGTTATCAAGGCTCTGGTTGTTGCCAGTCAGACCAACAGTTCACTAAATTAAAGGATTTTGAACTATCGCACCAAATGTAGTTGGATTTGTATTCTTTTAGAGTAATCTGATTTTTGTTACAAATGGGGTAATCTCAGGAATATTCTGAAGTTGAAAGCTCATGAAAGATCTGAATAGTTCACCTGTGGTACAATATTCTGGTAAAGAGCTAGTTGAGCTTTCATCTATAAGTATCTCCTCAAACCCTATGATGTAAATCTGTAAAACATTTACTTGTATCTGTATTAAACTGTGATCCATTAATTTGCCTTCACATCTACGTGATTTTTTTCTGATGAGGAGCTACTGTTAAATTTTCTATCCCATGCTGCAGAGTTAAAAGGGAGTTGTAGGTTTTCTGAGAGTAAACTTTTTTGTTTGTCTTGAAAGTCAGCAATTCTCTTTTACCATCTGTTCTTCCTTGGTTTAAGGTATGAGAAAGTTTACTGTCAGTTTCCGGTTATTTCTGCTTCACTGTTTTCCTTATTAGCTATTTATATCTGCCATTGATGAAGAGGATTTGGTTTGCTTTCTTTTTTTCACCCCCAGAAAATGCTTTACATGACAACTGGCACAGTCTGTCGAAGAGGCCTTTGAGCAATTGATGTAATACCCTGAAGTAAAATACCATTGTCTTCATGTAGGATAGCATAAGTAAGTAACATAAGGAGCTCTTTAAGACAAGCTTGACTCTGAACATCAGTTTTCTGGGGTCTTGGATAATGTGTGATGCTGTTTTGCTTAATGACCTGTGGAGAGGTTAGCAACATAAAATAGTATTCAAGTTTAATTGTAATTATTTTTAGGGAGATTTCCTGTCTGAACTTACTACATTCTGGTCATCAGAATTCTAATCTTGTATCTCCAGACTTCTGGCAAAAGACTCAGGGAATGTAGAAACCTTTGAGATGGTTGCACGGGTTTGTGGCTAACCATTCTTCTGCACTCCCAGCAACAGAACTGAAGTTTTGAAAAGAAATTATATCATCTCTTTGTAGACTTCTAGTTTATGGCACTCCTTGCTCTGAAAATGCCGAAGGTAGCCTTGTTAGTGCGAGTCTTCTGATGCAGAAAGAAATAGTGTTAAATAAAATTCCAACCACCTTGTTTCCATGTACTCTGAAGCATGTGTGAGGGGACTAGTACAGGGGTTAACCTGAGCAGGACAAGTGAAGCCCCTTGTCCCACACACCAGGTATGTTCCACAGCACTACCAGTTGTGGTCCATTGATTAACTTCAGTGAAACTCTAGTGAAGTCAGACCTTGAAGAGCATGATCTTGCCTGCTACACCAAATCCCCTCCTGTATGTAGATGACTGTATCAATAAAAATAGCATTTTACATTCACTTTTCTGTAAAACTGTGCTAGAATTTTTCCATTTTTGTTCTTTTATGGTCTAGGGTGCTTGCAGTACATAAAATTTTTATTTGAACAGTTATTTCAAGGGTATATTTTGTCTCCTACTTCTTCCTGAGTAACTAAGGCTAAAAACCTAAACCAATTACCACTGCAGGGAAATGTCTTCTATCAGTGATTTTGCAAAACCAATACCTTCTTCTCCCACAATACAGGTAGAGCTTAATTCAATAATGCATGTTACTTACTACTTTGCTCAATAGACTAACACAGTCTAGTGGTTGGAAAACTAAATCCATGTACTTTTCTTACAAGGAAATAAATACTGTGTTTCTGAAATACAGTTCTTGCTCTGTACATTTTGGTCTTTTTACCTGCTGTTGTTGAACTGTTTTAATAGTGAGGTCACTCTATGATCAAACATTTTTAGTGACCGAATGCAAAGAAATGAGTTAAGACTTGGATGATTGGGCCAGATTTTAGCCTTAAGTATTCCTTGAATTGGAACAATTTGGCTTGAATTATCAAAGCTATTTCAGTTTATATAATATGTAAAAGGATTGGATTTTTATACGCTTGTTAGTGGTTTGAACTGAGGGCACTGTCTAAATTTTTATTTGACTGAATTTATCTGCTTTGGTCGATTTATGTCAAATGGCAAGCATTCAGATAACTGAGTAAAATAAAACTGACTCAGATGAAGTGTTTTATGAGCTTTGCAGATACTTGGACTGCTTGAGGTTCTACTCAAAACCAGCTTCTGCTTTAAGTAACAAAAACATTTATTCTACAACTAATTGCAAAACATTTTTATACACCTGTCTAATTAGAAAGAAATTGAGACCTGCAAGATCAAAACATCAACTCTACTACATCAACTCTGTAATCAACAGACAAACTTCTAGGCAGTGTGTATATATATACATATCTTCTTGTCCTTCAGTTTTGGCACTCTTCTGAAATTTTCTATCTGTCTGTTTTTTTGCTAAAAATAAACTCAGTTTCTTAGAAGTAATTTGCTTCTGGGGCACAGCATAGAATACTGTAATTGTATTTTCTAATGCCTGTTAAATTGTGTTGAGTGGCTGACTGAGACCAGGCAAGGATACAGACAGCAGCATAAGTAGAAAATACAGGATATCAGAAGGAGGATCAGCATAATGACAGTAGCTGAAATCATGACATGGTACTAATGTGGAGAAAGCAGGTATCTGCTTTTGTCCTCTGTCAAAATTGGGTATTGGATATTGGGTTAGATAAAATAAGCTAGGTCCCATTTTGAAGTCACAGTTGATGACAGTTTATGAGCATTTCAGGAAGGTGCTGGTATGGAGCATTTGGTCAGACCGAAGGTTCAGTACATAGCTTTTATTGAAAAGGCTTATTGAATTCTTTTAAAGTGTTAGTGAGCAATTGTCTGACTTTATGTTCATGGTGAAAGAGCAGTTGTGTTTCAGGCTAGGTTTGTTTTTTATTTTTCCTTGTACTTGGGATCACACTTTATACTGGAGTTTCTGAAAGGGCTTTTGTATGTTACCTATGGCTATGTAATATCTGCGGAAGCAATGTAGGTTTTAAGTGGAAGAAGGCAAGGAAAAAGCAAAATCCTGAGTGTGTGCACCATGATGATTCATTTTTCTGTATGGATTAGATGCTAGATAGGAGTCTTTACCATTCAGCTTTCTCATTTTACTATTTAGGCGGTTTCATTTTCCCTCAAAAAAGGCTGAAATACAAAAATGCTTTTATACCACTTCAATAAGAAGTAGAGTACAGGAAGTTATAAGACATTGACAGTTTGAAAGGAGTTGGAAATCTTTGTGAATCTAATACCCTTTAGAATTTGTGTCTGGTTAAATTTGTGTCCCGACATGCTTTGCAATTGCTAATCAGGTGAAGTTAGGCCATTTTCAGTTTCTCATTAGCCAGATACTGTGAATATTTTATTAAAAAGTAGGTTTTTAAGCAAAGATTAAATAGGGTTGCCTCAGATAGAAACTAGCATTTGATTAAATTGCATATAATGACAGTTTTTGTTTGAAGGACACTAATTTGAATATGCAAAGTGTGAAGACCTTTGTTGATGTATGTCTTTTTTAACAAACTGTTTAAGAAAAGATCATACAATTGAGTAAACCTGTACTTGATTATCTTATTCCTTTAGCATTTTGAAACGGATATGTTATTGCATAATTTTTTGTGCCATTGGAAAGCAGGGCAAGAAAGGCTTCCCTGTTACTAGTAAGTAAGATGAGCTGATGGCAGATGCAAAGAATTTTTTGTGCTTATTCAAATAAGGTTATGTTTGTCAACATTGTGTATTTACCAGTTTCCTTAACTGACTGCTTCTGTCAACTTAAAAAAAAAAAAAAGTAAAATAAATTTCATGAATGTGGAATATGATTAATATTTAAATAAATAGTTTATTGCAATAAAATACTAATTTAAAAAGCCCAACAGCCATGCTTCATTAAGGATATTGTGTCCTTTACTTGTTTGCATGTTTCTAAGTGGTTTAATTTAGATATATCTTTCTAAGGTTAGGTTATCCTCAACTTGCCAAATGCAAAAATAAGCACTAAGGTCAGGGCCCTAGCCTCAGTAAAGATTCATCTTTACTGACTGCATTTTGTGGTTTTGGGGAGGCATTTTATAACTTGTTCTATGTGCTGT
This sequence comes from Aquila spilogaster, assembly GCA_024606505.1. NCBI lineage: Eukaryota > Metazoa > Chordata > Aves > Accipitriformes > Accipitridae > Aquila > Aquila spilogaster. Next base: position 7,691 of record JANHGO010007658.1, read on the forward strand.
TCATATTCATGCTTTATGGAATGCTCCCTCTTGAGAAGTCGCCCTCTCTCCCCAGTTAAGTGGTTAAAGGTTTAATTTGCATTTTCATCCATATCCTTGGCTGTAAAACTTTCAGTTCTGCAGAACCACCTTCCCTATCCAATCAATAACAAAGTGGTGGGATTTTTTTTGGTTTTCCTTTTTTCTGGTTGTTTTTTTGTGGGTTTTTAATAAGGAGGAGAAAGCTGCTTGCTAATTGTCTAGCTACTGAGAAGTAGACCTTTGCAGGTATATTAGAAGAGTCAGTACTTCCTAGAAAAAGCATCACATCTTAAAAGCTGTTTTTTTTTCCTTCAGGTAGACACATTGTTCTAACACCACCCATTGTCAATATACTTTAGAGGAAGCTTGAGGCTGACTCTTATTGGATAAGTATTTGAGAGCCTTTAGCACTTTTAACTCTACAGAAAAGATAAAAAATTAATTTTGACACAGTTAGAAATATTGCAATTGTGGTATCTTTGAGAGGTAGATGTATATGCCAAATTTAGGTTGGCAGTAATTGCTCTGTATTTCCTCTCTTGAGAATTTCCCCATGAAGTGTCTCTCTCTTTAAAATACCTGTTTTTTCATGTAAGATATTTCTGGTACTGACAGTATTGTCTGAGTGACATGAACACCTCAGTAAATATTACCTATTTATTATGAAGAGGCATAAATATGCAGCTTCTTTTACTTGTAATGAAGGGCAGTCTCAATTTGCTGTGTAAGATTCCACCCTGGCCCTGCCCCCCCCTCTGGCATTTTATATAAAGTCTCTTCAAGCTGAAGTTTTATGATAGGTTTTGTTACATATAGAACAAAAGGATTTAAAAAAACTCAGCTGGGTTTTCTTGATAACAGTGAGAAGCTTTTAAATGAGGTGTATGTTTTTAAAAACAAACAAACAAAAAAACCAGGAGAAATAAGCAAGTGAGAAATTCTAATTTTCCAGCTAAGAAGACTAAGATAACTAAAAAGACTATCTTTGTTTCTGTAGATGATCACATATGACTTTTTAGTTAAACTGTGCCTTGATTATGTTTATGCTTCTGAGAATGGAAGATCAAGGGCCATATCTTACATGCCTTTCTACCTGTTTTGTTTAAGCTGCTGTGTCATAGTAGTACTGCTGAGTATGTTTAGCATCCTTTCATGTCCAGTAAATTGTAGAGATCTTGTTTCTGATGTTTCTGGCTGCAGCTTTTTTTGTTGATGTACTTTGGACCCTTTCTGGAAGGCTTTTTATTACTTGCTGTTCAAAAACATCTTTAGCTCTTTCCACATATTCTAACAAAGTGATTTGCGTATGTAAAAACATATGTATAGGTTCAGAGTTACCTGCTTCTAGAAGCAAGCTAAAGCTGTGGTTCTTGAAGCTATTCTAGGAGCAAGTGAGGACTTGATGTGCTGGGTCTGAAGGTGGGAGAGTGAAGGTGAAAACAGAAGACAAAGGAAACTTCTCGTATTGCTGTTTAGTCATAAGATGTCAATTTTGATTTGCAAAAACAACTAGTAATTGAATTTCCATGGATAAAAAGGTGGAAAAATACGACTGGGACATATATTCCTGCTGTGTGCTGCCCTCTCAGTTCAAATCCCATGATTCAGATTTAGCACTGGGTGCTGCTGAAGAAGTGGAAACTGCGTGGCTGGATGGTGATAAGGTAGGCAGGGACAGCAGAGAGCTGTGGATCATGGAGAAGTTTCCTTGGTCAGATCTGCTAACAGAGGTGAATTTCTGTTCAGCCTCTTGCAATATGCCACAAGAGGTTGTTGGACAGTACCTCACTACCCACAAGGATTTCTCTTACCTCAAACCTGCTGAATACCACAGCTTTTTGTGATCTTTCTTTGAGGTGACTGAAGTCCTTGCAAATGAGGATAAGAGGACATATTGGAATCATGCAGTTGAGTGAGGTAGAGGTGGTGTACAGTGTTTCCCTAAAAGGTTAGGATAAATGAGTTGCCACTTGACACAGTTTGTTACAAAGATCTGTTAGGGGAGGCTTCTTGTCTGGCTGAGTTGGGCAGGTTACCGTGCCTCGGACATTGTGCATAGACACTCTGTTCAGAATGAGTGCAATTGCCGATATTCCACTTAAGCTTTTGGAATTGGTCTGAATATTGTATCATGGGGCCTTTTTATAAGCATAAATTCTTTTCCATATTTCTTTCATCAGAAGCTTTTCTGCCTTTTTTGTTACATGTGAGCTCATTGGGTGTTTCCTCTTGAAGGCTTAAATGTGTTTTGGTCCTGCCCTTTCTGTCGTCAAAGTATCACTAAATACATTAGGCAGTCCTCTGGGTAAGTCTTTTTTTTTTTTTTTTCCGACTTACATGATTCATGTCAAAGAAAGATAGGCATCTTAAAGGTTAAGGGCAGAATTAGGTCTTGCACAGATGTGGCGGTTCATTTGTTCATGGTCCAAATCATGCTATGGATCTATTGACTACTGCCATTCTGAAGGGTTGTCTCGCTTTTTGCTTTGTAGCTTGCTGAGAAGCTGGGTCAGTTTATTGGCTTCAAAGAAGGGTGTTTGGCACAACACTTCAATCTGAAGTCTCCATCTAAAACTATAGATCGTAACAAATCAGCTCCATCCAAAACAGCAGAACATACTGGTTTTCAGAGTCCAGTATGGCTGTAAAGAATTCAAAAGAATACATGGAAGCTATTCCGAAGCTCTTTGCCTTCTTCAGCTATTTTTGAGACATTTCATTTCACTCTAAGCTAGTTAGAGACCTTCAGTATAGGAATATGGATTTTATATTTTTTCATAAATAAAGCCTGGATATGGAAATTACAGTTCTGTGTTTTGTCTGTTTTTTTGTAAGAGTCTTGCAAAGTAGTGAAGAAAACTTTGAATACTTAAAAAAAAAAATAATTCCCAACAAAGTGTAAGTTTTGCTAGAATGCAGTAACATTTTACCTTTTTTATTTGTGTAGATAAGTTGTTGTGTAATGCTGGTTTTGAAAGTTGGTGTGGGTTTTTCAGTGGGTTTTTTTTTTTTTTTTTTTTTTTACCATGTCTATATTCCCTGTTGGCCATATTTGAGTTTATGCATAGTGACTATGACTTGTACTATGTTGATAATTTAACTACTCAAGCCTTTCGAAACTACTCTAGCTTGCCTTTCAGAACAGGCTTCTTAGTATCTTGGTTCTAAGCCTGCTAATTAGTAGTTAGCCTTGGTCATAAATCAAAACTAAGCACTGTTTGTGTATGCTATGAACAGGATGAATTAATAGAGCTTTCTGTCTTGTTATATGGATGTTTTTCTTGGCACTTTTTGTTTGAGGGTACATGAAATGTAGTAGTTTAATGTTGATCTATCTCAGTTAAATGCACTGAAGTTCTAAAATAGTTTTTTTTTATGTATGCTTTGGGTCCAATAGTGCTTTTGGAAAGGAGTGAAAAAGATAAGGACAACTTTAAAGCTGCAGTGGTGTGGGTTTTTTGGTTTTGTTTTTCAGTAATACTGGTTTATTTAGTTTTACGTAAAGTTTGTATGTGAAAAGGTTCTCAAATATGTTGTTTTCTATGAAGTCTTATGAGATCTAGTGCATAGTGACACATTCCAGGTAGGAGTATGTTTGCTATGTACTGTGCCATCCTTTGTTTTCAGAACTGTGAAGACAGAGATTGCATTAAGTTTCCCCCCACTATGATCCAAAGGTGCTCAATTCATTTTCTTGTCAGACATTCATATGTACTTGCCAAAATACTACTCAAAATAGTCTAACCATATTCTGCAGCTTGTTGCTGCCTGGGTCAGTGGACTAATGTTAGATTTGCAAATAAAATGTATTCAGTGGGTTATGAAATCTCTGAGAGTAGGAGTGTGGTTGCAAAAATTGCATGGTTTTACGTAGTCTATTTCAGGTTTGTTTTCTTGGGCAGGATTCCCAAATAGAAGGTTAACAGAACTAATTTCTAGTCCCTGTTTGATAGTGGAGTCAACTGGTTGCTCCCAATAATTATATTCCACTTCCAAGATACCAACATTATTATAATTTTCAGCTTTGACTCTGGAAGGGGGAGCATCTCTGCTATTCTGCGCGAATCCTGCTGCCTTGGTTGGCAAACCACCACCGAGTTTTGGTGGGGTTGGTGAAAGTGGCTGTTGATGCAGTGGGGCTGCTTTAGGTAGTCTGAGGGGATGAGGACTAGAACGTACTGCTCTGTTATAGAGGAAACAATGCTTCTGTGCTTGAAGGGAGAGGGCATAAACAGACTAACACCAAGGCTCTGGATAAGGAAGCTGGAGTCCAAAAGCATTAATACAGATGTGTATGAAATATAATATAAGGAAAAAACTGGTTTGGGTGTGTTCTTGGTTGAATAAAAGCTTACTTCCTCGCTCCCATCCCTGGGTGTGGGAAGACAGACCCTTAAGTTTTGAGGAAAAGGAAAATTTGTTTCCTTTCTGGATTGAATGTAAATTATACCCCTATAATTAGATAGTTTATCTAGGAAAAAGCTTTTAGATAACTAAGGCCAGCAACAATCATGCGAAAGAGCCCCTTGAGACTGGGGAAGTATTCTGCATTTAAATTTTAAAATTGGTGCTTTTATAGCCTAATTTGGGATTGCAGATGTCTGTGTAAAGTATCAGTGCTGTTTTTTCCCTATACCTTTTTTCTGGCACCAGAACACTTGTTCTTCCTTATGGGTGGAACACTAAGTGATCATGCTGCCTGTTGTCAGTTCCCCTTCACCACCTCTCACTAGATGACACTGGGGCATCTTGAAGAATTTCAAAAGGTGCCAAAGACTAGAAATGTCATGTAACTGTATAGAAGTTGGTTTTGCAAAGTTTTTATAGGATTGTTTGACTTTCTCTCCCTGGGGTCAATATAAATAAGCTTTTTCTATTCTACAGTTGGTGTTAGTTGGCTGGTTAGTTAGCACAAGTGTTACTGGCTAGCAGGTCTCACTTATGTTTCTGGTCTGGCAAAACAGCATGCTAGATGGTTGCATCTACAAGGGAGTTTTAGCTCTGGTCGTAATTCCATTCTTGAAGTGAATCTCCCAGTTGTTCCCATTTACTGGGCTTTCATTCACATCGTGGGGCAGTCTGACGGAATGCGAACTTGGTATCTTTCAGAAAAAATACTAAATCAGAAGATTCTGTCTGGAATTACATCTAGTAGGGTCCATTTGCTAATTAGTATTCAGTCTGTCTGCCTTGAGGCTTACGCCAAGGACACTTTTCAGGAAGACAACAAGAGAGGGAAGAGGAACCTGCACTAACTGCCTGGTGGGAAGTGATGGCCACTGGTGTCTAGAAAACCAAACTTGGTTCTGCCAGTTATGGAACAACTTGTACAATAATAATGCATAAAATTTATAAACATTTTTGTAAATATATACTTGCAATTAAGCCTGTATTAATCATTTACAAATTAAGACAATTTTTCTGAGCATAGCTGTTGTTCCAGTAAAAGTGTAAATGTGGCCTTAGGTGTAGTCAAGTCTTAATTAGTTCTCATAGTACAACTTCTTATGCAAATTTTGCAGCGTTTGGCTTTCCTTGTATGTAGGAAGTAGTTCGTATTTTCTGTGAAGTGATGCTCATTTCTTTAAAAGGAGAAAAAGGTGTCTAGTAGCAAGTTTTAGAAGTTTTTTTTGTGTAGAAACTCTGAGAATCCGTAAAAGCACATGACACATTTAACATGCAGGCTGTAAGCTGTAACTTAAACATTGCAAGTTAAATTGAATTAGCCACAGTAGTTCTGACCACTTTTTACAGATGGATTGCTTTGTCAATTGTTGAAAACTTGTCAGCGGTAAAAGCTTCAAGCTTGTTCATCTTAATTCTGTAAATGTTGAGGTGTTTAGCACAGACAGGTAGCACTTGAGGATCTGCAGTGGGCTTGCTGAGTTTGCTTTTCCTAATGAGGAAATTAGCAGATAGTTCTGTTTCCTCTTTGGATGGTGGGCTTTTAATGATACCCCCCTCCTCTGTTCCCATTTGTGACATTTGAAGATGGTCAGGCATGTAGAAGCACACAGGAATGTAGGTATAGTGTGTCTGTAGTAGACTTGAGGGGCCTCCAAATGTTTGCTGAGTAAAGGCCAATAGTTGTAATGATTTCTAAGATCAGGAAATTGATGCTAACAGCAAAAAGAAACCAGTGAAATCTCCTTAAAATCTGGTTGGTAATAAAGATGTGACCAATGTTTTTGTGCTTCTGTACAAATGCTGTGAAATCAATATAGCTTTGAACAAATCTGACCTGATTTGAAATAACAAATTTAATGCTAGAGAGTATCTTGCATCTGCTGTCAGAGGAACTATAGCTGAAATGACCTTTATTTCTTAGTGTGCTGCAGACATTACTGTTGTCCAATCCCTTTAAAGATCTTAATGTAGCTCTTTATGGGCTATTTATATTTAAATAAATATATAACAATTAAAAAAACCCAACTATACTTTGGGACTGGAAGAAGCCATCCAGGTCAGTTTATCTGGTCTCCCTCACTCATGATAACTAGCCCTTTTAATCATTGCAATGAAACCTTTCAAATTAAAAAATGCCATGCCCCCCCAGCCCCAAAACCAAACAACCCCAACCTCAGCATATGCATTTTGCTGAAATACATTCAGTAGGCCTGGTACAAGGACTTCAGAAGTGGCTGGTTGAAATACTTCATTTTTAAAGAAGTGTTCAACTTAAATCTTTGTTGAATACGTTTTAAATGACTCCTTTCAGAATCATAGCTAGGTATGTTTTAGGAAATATGCTAACTTTATGTCCAGTCCTTCAGGATTGTTTTAAGTAGCAGAAAAGACACAGGTCATGGTTATGATCAGGAAAGGGGAAGCCCTTAAATCTAAGAAGAGACGAGTATGCATCTCATCTTCTTTTTGCAGGAAGTTAGAGGCAGGAGGATGCTCCTTTTCCAGTAATTAGGAAGTTAGCTAGTACAGAAGGAAAAAGTACAGCATCCTGATAGAGATGGCAGTGCTGCATCTCCAATTGAGGGGGTGGAGGATATTGTGAAATGTACTCTGGTGGTAAAAGTAGCAAGTTATGTCCAATTGCAAATAAGTCTGTTGGTTATTTCAGTACCTGAATTATCTCTGGAGCAATTTAGGCCTATAATTCAAATGAAGCATTATTAGAGATGAGTGGGGAGAGAAAAGAAAAAAAAACCAAAACAAAAACCCTTCATGGAAATTTGGAAGGAAAGATGATGTTTTGGAGGGGTGGTTCTGACAACCTCAATCTTTATTTTACAGTATAGATGAGTTTAGATCAAACTTTAAAAAGCAGTTAACCTGAAATGCATACTGTAAAGAGGAAGTTTGTTGTCATTGTTTGTGGTGAGTTTATTTTTGGAAGGAATATTCTTGGGAGAGTAGAGGCTTATTGATGTACACTGTATCACAACTCGGTGTAGCAGAGATTTTTGCTGGAGTCTGAATCTTGCCTAAAACCATTTTCCACAGCTTTCTGATTGATTTTTCTGTAAGGCTATTTCACTCCAGCATAATTGGATGCTGGGGTGACTAGTACTGCTCTCCTGGTATGATCCTCGATTTAGGACTCTGCCCTTGCTTTCTTTCTGATTAGTCTGTGTGGCTTAAGTGTTTCACTGTTGAGAAGTTTTGTTCAGAAGCAGCATAGGTTTGGGCTGCCTATGTATTTTTGAAGACTGTCTTCTCCAGTTCCCCTCATCCCAGCCTCAGGTTTTCTGTTGATTCTGGAGTGTGTGTGTGTTTGCTGGTTTACCTTCTGATGTGTCTTGATGTTTGAGACACCTTACAGTGCAACATTTACTGAATCTGCTGGCTTCATCCTTTTAATTCCCTACCTTGTAGGCTGCTTCAGTTGGGCCTTCATTTTTGTGATCTTGATTTGGCTGTTGTCTTGCCTTTACTTTTGAGAACAGAGTTCCTGATAACGCTATGGATATTCACGTACAAAAACTTGCCCTGGTTTTTTTCATCATACTAATTTTGAACAATAACTGATGTTACTGGAACTCTAAAAGTTGTCTGTCCCCACTCCCCCCCTTTACAAGGATGTTGTACTACACAATGACCTATTTTAGCCATAGCATTTGGAAACAGCTAGGAAGAATCCAGACTTGCATCTTCCTTTTCAAAAATATTAGAATCAATGCAAATTCCTTGGCAGTCATTGCCTTAGCCATGACTCTGTTTTGCAGTTCTTGACCTCATTTGGCTGCTTTTTTTTCATATTGATACCAGTGGATTTCTTTGACATGGCTCTTTTTCCACTGGCCGGTCTGATGTGGCAAACTGTCTTTTTCTAATCCTTCTCTGATCATTTTAACGTTGGTAGATCTGTAACGTGACCAGCATAAAGTTACCACTGGAAAATAACTAAAGCTTCTGTCTCCAAGATTGCTGGTTCCTTTGAGAGGTTTCCCATTGGAACATGGCAAATACGATTAGCGTCACAGATGTTAATGGATAAAACACTCTACAGAAAACCACTTTTTTTTAATGTGGCACTGGAGTCACTGTTAGACTTGTTTATTTCAAGGTTTATGGTTTTTCTCATTTTTTCTAGTTTTTCAGTAATCATACATCTTTAAAAGCTGTAAAATTGAAATTAGTATTTTCATTTCAGTATTATGTGCTTGTCAGCTTTTTATCCCAAACCAGGTTATAGTGACTTTTAGGAAAATGAGACTCGAGTACTTTTTGTTGAGGTGAAGGGAAAAAAAAAAAAAGGAAAAAAAACCCCAAAACAAACCAAAATCTACCACCCAAAAACTTGAAGGATTTTCTTGCTTAATGAAAAACAGAACAAAGTGAAGGGGAAAAAATTAAACCGTGCATTCCATATGTGGTCAGCCTCTTTTCGACTAGTTTTTCTGTAGAGCTTTTTTTTTTTTTACTGAGTTTTGGGGGGGTTTTTTGGTTTGGGTTTTTTTTTTTTTTCAGATTCTGGAATTCCCTTTTCACACTGTTTCTTAATATAGTGGACAACCTTTTGAAAATGCTTGGGTGGGAAAGTTTGGTTGATGTAGAGGGTGTCAGTTGTGTAAATAAGAATACAGAAATGATTCTCCATAATTTTTTAAGTACTTGAAGAGACATACTGGCCTCAGTGGCATTTATGAAGTGTCATTCTGGTTTGATTAGGAAAAACTGTGATCCAACAATAGCAGCTGTTCCTCTAGGCTGAAATTCAGATTTTAACCTGGCCTAAGTCAGTGCTGCTGCTGAAAGAGCTAATAGCACTAGGCCCAAATTGGATTAGTGTGCGAATCCAGCTGGAGAGTTTTCTGAGAGCTGCAAGGAAGGTTAGTCTTCAGTCTGTTTGTAGCATGGCAAAAGAAAAATCTTGTGTCAGCACAAAGAAGGGGTGGCATGGAAGCTGGGATTTAACTTTTTTTTTTTTTTTTTTTGTGGCAGTACTGGCTGCTATGACAGTGATTAGGCATTTGTTTCAGAAACTTGTCAAAATGAGCTTCAGTTGCATTGAAATAATGCTTGCTTTTGGCTAAAAATCTTCAGTATTATAATTACTGACTATACTGTGGTGGTTGTAATGAAGGACCTGTGCTTTTGGCTAAAAATCTTCAGTATTATAATTACTGACTATACTGTGGTGGTTGTAATGAAGGACCTGTGCTTTTG
>JANHGO010007658.1:17435-56053 GCA_024606505.1 Aquila spilogaster
GCTAAAAATCTTCAGCATTATAATTACTGACTATACTGTGGTGGTTGTAATGAAGGATCTGTGTTTATGTGTGAGATATTTTTCCTCGAAGAATTTTAAGACTTCATAGTTGGAAGAGCAGCTTATCCCATGGATACCTTCATACTAAAAATACTAAATGAAGCTATGCACAAGTCAGTCTTGTAGGATGTGATTGAAAAATATTCCTAGGTAAATGCTTAAAAATTGTATTTTGTGGATTCTGTATGTGTCTGAAATTCTTGAGAGCTCAGGGGAAGAGCACAACCTGCTGTAGCACTGCTCAGCTGGAGTCATGCATCAGATCAGCTGATGTTAATGGATGTGTAACTACACTTTGGCAACATGCTTGTGAGATGACACTTTTTTTGAAGTGCTGGTTGTTGCAGCTGCCCAATGTGATGTAGGATGAAGGCAAGTCTTTGTTCCTTGTTTTAAAAAGAACAGCTTAAAGTTTTGTAAATGATACATCATTTAGCATACATACAGTCTTGTTTAGGATGTGTGTTTCAAATGCAACATTTGTGTGGTATGGAAATCTTATTTGTATGTATTTTCAAATGACTCCACAAGTTCTTATTAAATGGGGAGCTTTCACATGTGTTGAACTGTAAATAAATAACATGTTAATCAGATGTATCTTATTTGGACTTCCGTGCATCACTGAAGCTTTTTATTTTTTTGTAACATCTCACTAGTAGAATTACTATTTTAGTATGAACAAGTATATGATATACCACTTCCAACAGCAAACTTGAATAGGAATCTGACAATTACTCAAGCAAATTCTTAAACATGGCACGTGAGGAGTGGGAAGCTTTTTGCTGTAGGAGAGCAACATGAGACTTTTTAAATTCAGATTTTGAAGTTCAGATAAAATGAAAATCCGTAGTACTGCGAAGGTGGTATCCTCATATTCTAACTTACGGAATGTAGAAATTACTAGAATATTTTATGTGCTGCTAGCCCTACAAAAGCAAGTAACTTTAAAATCCACAGAGGAACTCAGAGCCTTAGAGTAGCATAAATGTTGAAGTAGGAGATGAGGTGAGATTTTGTGATATTTTGTATTGAAAAGGCTAATTTAAAGGAATACCATTACACTGTAGTGGAGGAAAAATTGCAAGATTTCTTATTTTTTAGGTCTTGGAGGCATACACTGCTGACAAAAATGTGGAATATATACAAAGTTGCTAATTTAGAGGAAACTGACTATTGGCAAGTATTTATTCACCATTTTTCTGCTACATCAGTGCCAGGCATAGCAGAAACCAGTAGCTGACAACTCAGCAGATGTTGAGAGAGAAAAGAGAATGTTAGATTTTCACTAATTTACCAAGTCAGGTTTTTGGTGTGGGTTTTGTTTTGTGGGTTTGTTTTGGGGGTTTTTTTTGTGGTGTTTTTTTTTTTTTTTTACATTGCATTTGACTGAATGATTTAAGAATTTATGTGAGAAAATATTTTAAGAATTACGTTTTGTATCTCTTTTGCCTAAATTCATTGTATATCATCCTCACCTTCTGTAAAGGATAAGCCTGCGACTGACCTGATTCTGTGTCCTTGGCTCTGGGCTGTGTCCTCCTAGCTGGCAGGAATTCCAGAAGGAATCCTGGTCCACCTCCTGTGTCTGTCATTCACGCTCATCTGCTGCAAAACATAGCAAGCACACTAGACAGGTCTTAGGATATCACCTTATCATAAGACCTATCCGTTTGCCTTTCAGCTTTGTAAATGTATGCTTCTGTTGTCGCTACAAAAGCGGCTCAGTTTTCCTTAAAAGTAATAGAAAACTAAATAGTGGTGGCAGCAATTTGGAAGCAATGGCTTAGCACTTAAGCAAAACAGTTCTTCTCACCATATTAAAAAGGGTGTAGTCTTGACAACACAAGCTTATTCCAACCTACCTCAGCCTTTGTTAGAGATAAAATACCCATTTTTATGACTACAGTGGAAGCTGTCTTATGGAAACAAAAGCATGTAACTGCTCCCAAGTAATTGAGGTATCAAATCTGTGTATTTTGCCAAGGTTGCTTAGAATTGGCAGCAGTGTATCCAGCAAAGCACATCTCTGCAATCCTTTTGCTTCTTGTTTGACACTAGACCAAATATTGAAAAGCAGAGTTATCCTAACTTGCAAATGGCATTGCCCTAACTTTTCATTCCTTATTGCCACAAAAATAATATCACTGGGGTAAATTTGCAGAATTCTGTCATGTTATCTGTATCTTTCTTTTGCCACTTGTGCCAGTTAAGTGTCTTGTCCTAACATAGTTTCCCTTGTGCTGCCTGCAATAACAAGTACTTCCAAAGACATTAAGGAGAGAAGGCATCAAGAGACAAGGTATAAGATATTGAAACGAATTTTGACTAGCACTAGAAATCTAGTTCAGTCCTCTGACAGATTTTTGTGGATTGGCTTAATAGCAGAATGTCCTACCTGGGATATTTTGAGAGCACTCAACACTTACTTCCAGTAGTTTTTATTGTGTTTGTGCATAAATTTTCAAGGGAAGAGCTGATACAGTGTTGAGTAAGTCAATCTAGGTGCTCTTTGTAGAGTTCTGTAGAGACTCATTAGTTTCCATGTAAAAAAAAAAGTTTTATTTTTTTGTCCTTTTGAAATTTTCTGTGATATTCATGCCTTAGATGTACCAGTTGGGTGACTTTTTTGAGTAACATCCTGCCTAATGTGCTTCACCTTTCTCTCCTTTTGCTCGAGTTGATCTGTAATACTTCTTGTTCTTAAGTAGAATGTGAGTAATGCAAGCTATACTGTCTTTAAGGTTTTGACCCTGTATCTGTACCAAGTATTTTAGTCTTAAAGATTAAGTAAACCCAATCACTCTTTTGTTATTTTCTCATCAGCATGTAGATAGCTGTGTGGGTTTTATTTCTGCCAGAGTAATGAAAGATCCTACTGTGACAAATTAATCTGTGATAAATATACCTTTCCTTCTTGAGTCAGCAAATGTTAGAAATTATGTACTGGAAATGCTGTACAATTAGTTGTAAACAGTAATGTATAGATGACAAATTTCATGTTCCTATCATCTTTTTTGCTTTTTTTACTACTTTTTTTTAAATTCATGTAATTGGGGAATTTAATCAAGTAGATTTGTCACTGTACATGTCTCCAGAGAGTAAGTCCAGCTCTGCAGCTTTCTCTAGACACATAATTCTTCCAGACCAAGCAGTGGTAGTCTCAGATATATGCTTTCGTAGTCTTAGAGACAATCCTTCTTTAGCATCTTTCACAACTGTTTTTGTTCCTCTTGCTTTCATTTTGAAGCGATATGGGTTTTTTTTCTTCTATTGTGAAGGCTCTTTATTTTGGCTTTGTCAAAGCCTGTGAAAATTCAAGGTATATGCTGGTTATGACATTTAACCATAGAAGACTTGTTGTTCTGGAGCTCTGTTGCTTCTGTCATTTCCAGTTGAATCCCTTAACCCAGTTATTTCACAGATAGCTAGTACATTCAGATTTCCCATGTACGTCAGTTTTGACAACTTCTTGTTGCTTGTCATGTCTCTGGAACTGCATTGCAGTATGGCCACAACTTGATCAGACATAGGAGTTTTCTTTTAACTAATACAGAAAATAAAGCAAGGTAAGCTTTGGCAAGCCTGGGCTGCATCTGCTAATTGCGTACTTCTAATTCCATGCAAGCTTGGACGCTGAAGCCCAGGTTGTCACATTTCAGCTGTTGTTGGTACTAGATATGGGTGGACCAATGCCATGGGGTGTTTTTTTCATCTGTAGTCATGTTGAATATCTAAAAATGAAGAGAAACTTGTGATTGCAGTTCCTTGGTTTTACTAGACTAGAACTTTTTTTTTTTAAGTGCTGAAAGCTTGCTTCCTTTGCTTCATGTTTAATTAACATATCCTATTTTAAATGGCTACTTTGCAGACATGGTATTTATCAGGAGCAAAGCCTATATATGTAACTAGAGCAAATGTGATTTTCTTCATGAAGTGTCACAAAATCTTTAACTTGTGAATTGTTGGTGGTTGTTGCAGAGAAGGGGTCTAGTTTTAAAAGCAGACTTTTACATTTACCCTCCCCTCTTTTTGGAAACCTGTAGATTTGACTTACCGCATCTGTCTGGTGTCTTCTTTCCCTCATTTTCCGATCCTCGAGCCCCTGATGACTTGGTTTGCTTCTTGCCTCACCATGCTGCATCGTGAATTCTAGTGCAAGTGGTGGGTTGGGAGTGCTATCTAGAATCTGTTGCAATATTCTTCTGAAGTACTTCCCTTGCCTGCTTTTAATGGCTTTTCTGAATTATTTAAATGACATTTGTGACAAGAATGATATGCCAAGAGTCTGTCCTTGGTTATTGCACTTAAAATTTAAATTTTGCTCTAAGAAAGCTTATTAAGTTGTCTTACTGTATACTGAATGCTGAAATTTTGTTGCTGTTGATGCAGTTGCTGATAGGCAAAAATGAATTTATTGCTGGTAGACTTCCCTGTTACTCTGTTTTGCTAGGATCAGCTCTGTGGCTCTAACAGAAGTTACTTCCATAATTTATGCTCCAAATTCAAGTTGTGAAATGATGGAGCTTTGGCTCTCTTTCCTTTATAAACATCTATGAAATACAAAGTGGAACTTTTTGCAAGATTTCACATAATGCTGTCCTACATGGAACTGTAGATATGTGGGAGCAGCTGTGTAGCATGGTGCTGCTCCTACCCCTCCTCCTGATGGGTTTCATTTGGATGTTCTTGTATGTTTATCCAAATATTGGTTTGTATTTTGTGGAGTGCTGAAGACAGGAACTAGCCTTTATGAAAGCTTCTAAAATCAGACTTAAAATTAAAAGCATCTTATAGTCTCTGTTTCTGTGGTCATCTATAACGACATGGCAGAGCATCATTCCCCCTTGTGAGAGGATGGTTCCATCATACCATTTGGTGTATTTAAGGCTCTTTGATTATTCATGTAGCTTCCCTTCTGTATAAAAGCAAAAAACTGTGTGTTACAGTGCCATCAAAGCCATTGCACACCTGCATAAAGCTGCAGGTGCTGTCATGCACATAAACTGTGAATTGTACAAGGATGAAAGAAGATGAAATGCATTATTTTTTTATGTCTTCTGACAAGCTTTTTACCCCTCTGAGTCACCAGTATCAAACTGATGGGATTATATTTTAAGCAAAAACTGTCACAATAATTAGAATTTATAAAATGGAAAAAATTCCATGAAAAAAACTGGCTCACCTTCTAAAAATAGAATACGCTTTAATGTAAAAGTTCTGTATATGTAAGTTGTGAAGTACAGCAATTTTCTGTTTAATTCGATCCCTTTGTAATAACTCTTTGGGGCTATCAAATGCACTAACAATCTCTGCCCCCTCACATCAGAGAAGAAACGTATTGTTGGATATCTTCATTCTGATAGATCAGTAAAGCAACTGCAGCTTGTGTTTGTATCAAGTAACTCTAAATACAGACTTCTACTTAGAATGCAGTGGAAGCTTTGAAAAAAATTGTGCAGTTTGTAGAAAACCTGTTTACCCTGGGACATTAGATGTTGGTGGCTTGTCTCTAGTAAACTACAAGCCCCACTGGGATGTTACCTTCTCTCACCCACCAGAGTTGTTAGCAGTTAATGCATCTTTTGAATCTGTACTTCCTACTGTTCTCGGTTAATAGATACAGTGACAGAGACTGGGTCATCTTCTTGGTGACAATACATGAAGCATACTTCTTTGAGCAATTCAACTGAAGTCTTGGTTTATGATGCTGTGATCACCAAAAGCATTTTCCTTGCACGTGGGTGGTTCCTAGGCAGTCTTGTAGTCCCACCTGGAGCTTGGGAAAGCAGCTTGAAATTCCTAAGTACGGATAGCACGTGTGGTCACATTCCCAGCATTGCAGTTGACTGTCACAGGGCATGAGCATGAAATACTGTTTGACTGGTAGATAGCTAAGTAATTGTCAGCAAAGAATAGAAAAACTTCCAGTGAATTCTGCAAGAGTAATTTCTTTCTCATTTAATGAAGAGGTAGGAAGTAAAACATGCAAAGAGCACACTGAGAATGTTCAATATTGGTTAGTGATCTTGATCACTTGGTATGTTTAATGAACTCTTACATGGGGTCATAAATCTAAGATTGTACATCATGCTTTGAAGTTCAGGGCTTGCATTTTAGAAAACAAGATCCTAAAAATACAGTAGAAAACCGATCCTGGATTTTCAGAGTGACATCATAGCTAGAAGATGTGGTGAGGTGCATTATCAGGAGATGTAATATATACAGGAGAAATACTAGTCTCCAACAGGAGTTGCATATAAAGCTGGAAACTGGGTTGGACTGGACTGCTTGTCCATTTCTGTTGTAGGTATTTGAGTTAGAATGGCAGAGGCTGAAAAATTGGAGGAGATTGGAAATATGCCACGTTCTCAACGTGCCACAATAATGAATAGTGAAAAAAGCAGCATCATTAAGATTTAAGGATAAAAATCCACTTCTATTACCATAGGGAGGAGATGCTTGCCATTTAAGTTTCTTTGTAGTAATAAAGTCATAACGAGAGCTGATGGATAGAAGTTGAACTGAAAAAAACCCCATGTATTGAACACTTGCAGTTTTAGCTGCAAGTAGATTTTCGAACTGATTATCACAGATTAGGATTTCTGGTTTGTTTACAGGGAGTAATTTGGAAATGAAAGATTTATGTAGCTCAGTTGAGAACAACCTGAATTACTTATTTTTCACCTCTGGAGCACTGCTTTCCCCCCATTCCTGTGGACTGCACTTCATTGTTGCAGTTTTTTAATTGTTAATCCTCCATACTTATCTGCTTTAATATTATTCTGGAGACTATTTACCATTATTTGCAAACCATTCTAGCGATTGCTAGTGGTCTCTTCTGACCCCCAAAAATGTGTTTGAGATAGAAAAAGCTGAATGTGTTGGATTGGTTGTTTTGTTTTGTTTTTTGTCTCCCTTCTCATCTTACAGCTAGTCTCATATGTGTAGAGAAAAAGGGAAGTACTTGGTCAGTGTTTTGTTCGCAGAAGAAGAAATTTTCCTATCCAAGGTTAATTTTAATTGATGTGCCATGGGCCACCTGTATAAAGATGCTAATTGTCAGCAGGAAATTGTTGTGTATAAGTGTATAAGAAAAGCTCCAATATTTGTACAGCCATTTAGAAATTCATAGACTTGAGAAGAGTTGGAACTTCTGCTAGTCATGTAAGGGCTGACAAAAGATTCTGTCCTTTGCAAGACTGACAGGAGTACGTTAGTAGAAGTACATGCTTATTTCTACCAATGAGAGTGGCCAGCACCATATATTTGAATGTGACTATAGAGGAAAAATAGCTTGAGAAGATGCTGAAATTTTGAAACGCTAATTTGCTGATAAACATGAGACACAAAATAATGAAGAAAACCATATATTTAAGAAGAAGCATATATGAAACATTTAGTGGGAGAGTGAGGGCAAGGTAAAAACAGTCGCTGGATACCAAAAATAAACTCTTGGATTCAGGATTACCCTGCAAAGTCAAAGTATTTTTTTCTTTTCTTTTTGAAACAAAATATTTCATGCTGAAAACAGAAGATATTTCTAAAAATAACTCAATCCAAATTAGGAAGCTAGATCTAACTGCATCATGATGCATTGAGTGATTGGAAGTTATTACTACTGAAATGGTTCTATTATGTTGCATCCTTATGCCACTTTATGTAATGGTGAAAGGGCAAAATCTCATCAGAAATGCTTGCTAAGAGTGGGAAGATGCATTTTTATTTGGGGTGCATCTCTTTTTTTGTTGTTTTGTTTCGGTTTGTTAAGGCAAAGTAAATTCCACTTGTTTTCCCTGTTCTCTTGTGTTTTGTTTGTTATATTCACAGCCCATTGCATCCTTTGGAAGCTGCATTCCCAGCCTTTCCAGTAGGGAATCCTTTCAGGTGTATTTGGGTTGAGCAAGGTTCTACATGGGAAGAACAGAAGGTTTTGTTTGGGGTGGTTTGTTGTGGTGCCGTCTCCCCCCCCCCCCCCCGCCCCTTACCGTATTTCTAGTTAAGATCAGAGTATTTTAACGTGTCCAGATAGGCTGCTAGAATTGTTCAAATACACTTGGTTTCTATAATTCTGCTTCCCCTGTAATCAGCAAAGAAATTCCTGTTTGATTACAGTGGATGCAGCATGACTCCCTATAGTACAATATCAAATGTTCCAGTTGTTTTTTTTACCTACAGTTTCAGTGTAATTTGTTTTATTTGATATTATAGCCTTTTACTACCATCATAGGTGTTGACTGTTACATGGTCTAAGGCACAACTGCATCCAGGATTGGTGTATTGATGCTAACTCTTACATTTAATACTTAAATCACTGGTAGCACTTAAGCAGTCTGAACTGTTGTAATCTGCACTGGCTGATTAAAGTTAGGTTAGCATGGGTGGGGGTATCTAGGAGGCTGGGCATAAATATCCCACCTTTGGGAACAAGGTGGTGCATAAATATCCTTAGCATACTTATCTTTTCACTAATTTTGTCTCAAAAGTGCCTTGCCATCTTTGCTGCTGTAAGGTGGGGGGACCAAAACTCAAATCTATTAGGGCGTAATCAGGAACTACTTGGTACCACAGCTGCAGGAGCCATCTAGGGGGAGCTGCTGGTTTTCCATCACATCCTGTAAAAGCTGAAAAAGCTTATTTCCATATGTTGAATTTCAAGGGCAACTTGACAAGCACCATGATTTTCAGGAGAAGTGGTTGTTCCCAGTGTTTTCCACTTTAAATTCTGTATCATGTTAAGACCAGCAATAACCCTAACAGAAGGGAGAAGAAGGGACAACCCTTTTTGTATATTGAAGTAGAATCTGATGTGCAAATCTTTCTTCAATAGTGCAGTAGAGAGCCTATTGCGAGATTATGGTCAACTTAAAAAAGCGATGTTCACTGAAAGGATATGAATTGTACATTGCAAAATTGGAGCCCTCCTCTTCAGGGGTTTGGTAGGGTGGATAAAAAACCTCTTCAGTTTAACTGGAATTATATGTGCACCTTGAGCAGAGTAGTGAGATGGAGAAGGTTATGCTTCAGACTGGCTGTAGCTATGAGGTTGGAAAGCTGTGCTTTTCAGAAGCTTCTTTCTGTTGCAGACTTGGGGAAGCCCCTCAGCTGTAGGTGACCCTGCCCTAAAGATCTTGCAAGTGCAGAGTAGAAGACGTGTGTCCCTTAGAACCAGACACTTTTAGGCACTGTATTTACCACACAGTTCTGAAATGTCTAATGCATCTGACCACAGAAAAAGGCAGATTCTACAGTGGTAGTGATGAAATGCTTGTCGGCAAGCCTGTCCCTTCTGGCTCACGATAGCTGTTGTGTTGGGGTTAGTGTTCCCAGCACTGCTAACTTGAGTATCTCCTTGTTCCTTGGCTGCCACAGCCCATCTTCCTGGCTGTAGCCAGACCCTGCTTGCAGCATGAGTTAGCTCATCAGTCAGACAGGGTGGAGTTTGAAGAACAAGCACTATTAATAATGTAGGCAGCCTGCAGGAGCTCTGGTTGCAATGTTTCATCAGCTGCTAATCCGTTTACAGTATATCTAATCAGATTGCTCTGTTAGGTACTGCAGAGACTTTGAGCTACACCATTGTAATCGAGATGGCTGATGTGTATAAGCTAGCTTGTGTATGAAATGGAGCCAGCTATTACAGCTGAGACAAGGTCTTGTCTGCCACAGTTCATAACTACTTTCTGTTTTGTAACTCTCAGTTACTTGCATTAACCCAGGATGTTTATCTGAAGACAAGTTGTGAAGCTTTCTGAATTTTGTCTTTAAATCAACTGGTATTTGGGGATGGTGAGGACTAATGGGTAGGTTTTTTCTTTTCAAAGTGTGGGTGTAGTGCAGCTCATTCTCCTCCCTCAGTGAAAGTATGTCACCAGTGGTTTGCACCCAAATTTGTTAGCTTAAGAGCAAATTTCTGTGTGACTGTTTCTGTCTAGGTCAATGTACTAACAGTACTGCATATGAAAACTTAAACAGAAAGCATCATTTCCATATACTTTTTTCCTTGGTTCTCATGCTAATATGAATTGTTGTGTTGAAGTAGTTTCTCTACAATAGAAAACTAAGCAGAAGACTTGTCTTTAATACTGTAATAAGTAGTTGATGTGAAATTCTTGCTCCTGTCTCTGTAGAGCTGTAAATGGGAGGTAATCTTTGCTGTGGGAATTGTAACTGTATTTGCTTGGATTGTCATGGCAGTAGTGTCTCCAAATTCTTTAGCAAGGCTGACTTATTGTTGCTTATGAACAAATTACCAAAAATACCAAACAAAATCCAATCCCCCTTCCCTGCCCCAACAACAACAAAATTCCCAGGCAAACCACATAGTTCTGAAACTTCATTTTAGCTCTTGTGGCTTTAGTAGTTAAACCAAACTAATCTCAATCTCTGTTATCTTTTCCCCACCCCCACCACCCCCCCCTCCACCCCGACAATAAGACTCTCAAATAATACTTGAAATAAAGGAGATAACTTAGTCTGCTTTGGCATTATGATATGAAGTCATACCAGGAAGACAGCTTGTTTTTAAAGTTTAATGTGGGGTAACATCATCTTTGTGTGTTGTAATGGGAGCAATGGAGAAGTACTAAATGCATTCAGTACTTAATGTGATCAGAAAAATGAATGTCTATAGAATCCAGCAGTGACATATTTGCAGGGTTTTCCTTGAAATGGGAGAAGATGATAGATTCTCAAAGCCTTAGAGTGCAGTGCATGTTTGCCGGTACTATGTTTCAAGAGTATTTGAAATGTAGATCTAAATGTTTATACTTGGTATGATACTTCCAGTTTTACTGAAACTGTTCTGTTTTCTTCCAGGTGAATCTGGACTGGGAAAATCAACATTAATCAACTCATTATTCTTGACAGAATTGTATTCCCCAGAGTATCCAGGTCCTTCACACAGAATTAAAAAGACTGTACAGGTATGTCTGGGGGAAAAAACCTGCAGCTTGATCAATGTAACTTGCAATTTAGTAATATAAGGTGATACAGTTGTCACATAAGCATCTATATTTCACGTAAGTTTAGCCAAGGTGTGAACCACTAAGAAATATTCAGTGTGCCTTAGCTATACAAAGCTTCCAGGTTCTGAAACTTTTAGCCTGTTGAAGTGTGGGAGCCCTGAAGTGAAGCACTTGGTGTGCTGCCTGTACTTTAGAAACGTCATATGGGTACAGTCCTGTTTGGACAGGGAATGTTTTATTATCAATTAAAATATTAAGTATATCCATAGAAATACGTAGATGTACACTAAAACACTTGACTGTTTAAGGCAAGCTTTTAGAAGCTGTGTATTAAAGGATTTGTTGTAAGCCTAAGGGCCTAAGGTATAAAAGTATCCACCATTCTGCAGCCTGTATCCTTTGTGGTACATTTTTTACCTATTATAAGTTGTTACTCTGAAACATATTAGGGACTAGGGTGAACCTGGCTGCTTTTAAGCACTAGACTTACATAGGCAAGAAGGTGGTACTGCAAGTGCATGATACAACTAAAATATTTAGTCAAAGACTAGAAAACTGAAGTTGATCCATTTGTTTTGTGTCATAATTTGCTGCTGATCAGTTCTATTTTCTCTCAAGAAAAGGAGCATGCTTTTTGTATTATAAAAAGGTTATTAAAAAACCCCCCAACTTAGTATTAAGAAATAATTAAATAATGTTGTGGGTAGTTTAGGAAATCATTATGTTTCAGTGGGGTATGTTCTGCATCCACAGCTGAGCAGCTGAATAAGGATGCATGAGCTCTGTTCATCTCTCTTGATGTGTGTCAGATGCTTGTTTAAGATTTTGGTGAAGATAGCTTGTGATAATCTAACTTCATACAGATGAGGGCTGAGGGTGCTCACCATTGCTGCTGTTCTCCAGGAGAGTTCCTTCAGCTGCAAAATGACAGTCTCAATCACTTCAGCCACAGCTGAGGTGGTCTGTGCAATTACAGAGTTGTCATAAAGTGATTTAGCCTTGTGTTGAGTTAGGAGGGTATGCAAGGTGCTAAACAGAAGCTGTAAAATTGAATGCTTTTTTTATTCAAAGGAATTGAATAACTGTGCTCCAGTGCTATGATCCACTGACCTTACTGTTTTGTGGGGCTTTTGGTTTGTTTTTGTTTGGGGCTTTGGGTAAGGCTTTTTTTAGTCCAATCTCAGAACACTGAATAATTACCACAGGGCCAGGAAAAAGTTAGTTATGCTTGTACTAAGAAGGTTAAATGACATTGTCAGTTAGCTCAACATCAAAGCCTTGAATACTAAATAAAAAATGCATTCGTTGCAGAGTATCAACTTTTTAATTTGGAAGAAAGCTTTTGAACAACCTGAGTTTGGTTAACAATATATTTGGTTTTGTCTAAGCTTTGGTCATGTCTATTAGGCTATTTTATCAGTTTAATGTAAAACCATAGTGACTCTGACAAAATGGACTTAAAAGCTTGTTAGCAGGGGTATTTGACCATTATTTGAATTAGAAGGGTTGAATTTATGTACCTGTTTCAGAGAGATGTTAAGTGGGATGGAAAAGGTGTGCAAATAGTTAAGCTCTGGTATAATATACTTATTAATGAAATAATTAGTGACTGTTGGAAAACTAAGTAGAAGGGTGACTTTTATTGGGAGAGAGATGTGATTTCATTACTGTTGATTACACATTGGTTTAGCAGAAGCTAAACTAATTTAGGTTGTGTTCATTGGATTATAGTTTAAATAATGGGGGGTAGTATTCCCTGTCATTGGAAGATTTTTTTTTTTTTTTTTTTAATTGGGAAAAATCATAGGAGGAATTTACACACAAACTAATGAAAAATATAACAAGGCATCTTTCAAAGATAACTCAGTCCCACCCTGGCTAAAGGTGGATCAGGGTAAGAAAAGTTAAACTAAAACTGTGTGTGGAGCTTCTGGAATCTGAGTTAAGTGCTTTCATCTGTTAAGTGGCAAAATTAGATGAACTGTTCATCCTGAATTTTGAATTCTTCAGAGGTGGTTTGATTTTTATTCATTTACTGGTTGAAGAAAAAAACCCATACTTTTCAGGAAGTTTCACTTAATTGGGGGGAGGGGGGGATTGACATGTAAAGCTAAAAAAAAAAGGGGGGAGGATGGGGACGGGGACAGGGGCTTGAACAGAGCCCTGGCTGAAAAGCCATTGCATTTTTTTCCTACTTCCACTGTGTGGGCTAAAGCCTGAGGGTGGCCGAGAGCTAGCCAAAACTATTTTCAGTAGTGAATTGGGGTCTGTCATGACTTAGCAAATAATATGATTGGAAATTAAATATATTTAAAGACAAACTTCCCCCTTAGAAACTATTGCTTACTTTATCTAATGAGTATTTTTTTTGTTTTAGTATAATTGTAGTGCAACATTGCTTTGCTTTCAGTTACTTGTGATGAATGAAAACTCGGTAAGCATAGCATTTTAAGATGGAAACAAACTGTCTTATTTCAGTGTCAATGTCTAAGTGAGGATAAATTTGTTTCCCCTTACAACCTTGAAAATTGTGTGTGCTGGCAACTGTGTATGATGTGGAGGTGATTCCAGTCAAATATTAAATCAAAGAATTAACAGTGGCAGCTATTTGGATCCATGGAATTTGTACTCTTTGCCAGTGTAAACCTTTCTAAGTTAAGGATGTCAAGAGTTTTGCAGGGTAGAGATGAGGCAGATGACCAGAGTATCCTAAAATCTTGGTGGTAATAATTGCCTGCACTTATATGGTGTTAATAACTTAATGGTGAAGAATTATATGAGAGTGTCTCAAATAAATACAAACTGTGGTTTGGGCTTGAAAACAATTGAAGTTGTTTTGTGAGGCAGGTCCTTTGTATTAATTTTGTGGAAAACACAGAAAAACAGTTAAAAGTGATTTGATGTCAGATGAATTCAAACAAAACTTCTTCAGAAATGATGGGGCATGAAATGTTTTATCTGATCATTATTTGACTATCTTAAATGGAGTATGGTAAAGGTTTGTTTAATCCACTAAAAGTAGTCAAGCTGTAACAAGCATCATGTCATGAACGCTGTGTACCAACTGCCAAGGAGACCCGTGTGACCCAATTGACTGGAGTGCATGGGAAAATGGCCATTTGGAGAAGACTTTTATTAAAAAGTTTTAAATTCCAATACTTGAACTAATGTTTTCCATGAATCCCTTGGGAATACTTGTAAATCAGATGATGGGATGCAGTTGGATGCTTAACTATGAATGACACTAGTTTACAGTGATTTTTCTGGATCTTTTCCAGATGTTGCTACTTTCTGTGCCTTTGACCATGTATGGACACATCCATTTAGGTTAGAAAAATGCAGCTTTACAGAGGCTTTATGGCAGGTTCTTCACCTACCGTCTCCTACCAGTAGTCTCTACTGCTTACAATATATGGTGGATATGGTCTGATTGTCCACAACACAAGCATAGGGCATTTAATTTGATCAACTAATGTTTCTTGTTCTGTAGGTTTTTGAAAACCCTGCTCTGATAGCAAGATACCTACATGAATTTATGAAAAGTAAGAATAAATTTAAATCCTCACCACCCAGTAAGATATTAGCATTGTCTGCAGAGATTCAGTTACTGCAGGCCATTTGTCAGAAGGCGACTTCACTATTTCAGCCACACTTACATTTTACAAGCATAGACAATTGGGGAAAAATGTTTGGTGTGGCATTTCTGAGCACCTCCTGACCTTCCTTTTCCTTTGTTATAAACACACATTCAAGATAATGTTTTATTAATTGCTTCTTTTGTAAAAGCATTCCACTGTGAGTGCTTAATATTTTAATGCTTCTTGCTGGGAATTTTTGTGCTGAAGAGTAAAGCTGATACCTTGTAGCACTTGGCAAGAGTACAGCTCTTAACATTATCATCTCTAGTTTTTTGAAAGTGTTAGGGGTTTCTTTTACTTGCAGAGAGCTTGGTTATAGGAGGACTTTGTGGTTACTATACTATATGCAAGACAGCAAAAAGAATGTGAGCAATCAGAAGTTAATCTCCTGTGTGCTAAAGCTTGTGAGTAGTAAACTCTTGGCCGAGTTGACTGTGTGGCTGGGGATTACTGTCTTGAGTTCTGGCATCAATTGTGTACAATAAAATTTATCTATAGGACTCTTGAGGGAAAAAAAATACATTCACCACAATTAAAACATAAGTTTTTAAAGCACTGCACATATTCCTAGGTTCTCATGGCTTTGGACTGGACAGTTTCGGAAGGCAAGGAGTTGTACAGTTAGTGAAAGGGTAACTTGGTGGTGTCTTAGGCTGGTGTGTGTACCTTAGGGTGTTTTTTTTTTTTTAATTTCTTTTTGTAAAACCTTCCTAACCTTGCAGTAAGGCCAGCTTAAGTAGGAGATTGAATTGGGTGGCCTTGAAGTCTACCCCAACCTGGATTCTTCTGTGGCTAGCATCCAGGTAGCCCAGTGCTGGGGACTCTTGTTTTATGAAGCTGCCTTACTTTTATTTTTGTTGTCTTTTTGTTAGGTGAGGAACCAGCTCATGATGATTGCATGCTGTAGACAGACATACTGTAGCTGAGTTAATTTTTTGAGACCTAGCAGTGAAAGGGATTGATCTGGCTCAGATAGGATCCCTACTGATGAGTAGATAAAAATAACATCCTGCATACTCAGAGGTTAAATACGGATCTTTCTTTGCAGTTAGTTACTGTTTTCTGTGTTTCTGTATATTCTCTTCTGAATCAGAATCAGCGTTTTGCTTGTGCAAGAGGTATTTAGTTTGATTTTCTGCAGAGTGTTAATTTATCTTGTAGATTTACATTGCATCACATAACCAGTGATTGCAAAGTGTTTACAACAATGTTCGGGTGTGGCTGTGAGAGAGTCTGTTTCGCCTATATAACTAGGGATGTGCAAGCACTTCAGCAGCATTGATAACGATCTCTCTCAAATCTTGAGCTGGTCAAGAGACCATCCAGAGCAGATTTATTATCCAAGTTTCTGCTCTCACTGAAAGTTCGTTACTGAATGTTCTTGCAAGTGTTCACCTAGTTAAATACAACTTTCTTTTCTCTCCCCAGTTAAGGGTTCAGAGGCTTAAGAAATGTTAAGCAATGAGCAACAAAGGTGCATCAGTGTCTGCCAACTCATGTGTGGCTCTGAATAAATGCCTTGCACAGTTGATTTCTTGAATCCATGTCTAGAAAACAGTGTCACTAGTAATTTAATGGAAATTGTCTTAATGCCAGGGGAAAAAACTATGATTAACTGTGTGAGCAATTGGAAAGAGCCAACATGCTAACATGAGTTTGTAATTTCTTACTGTTGTGGATCAGACTGATACGACAGTGGTGTACAGCACTTTCTCAGGCAGATACACCTGACACTGGCATTATCAATAATTACTGAGATATTAGTAGAATGGAGGAGGTAGCAGTCCATTTGCTGTTTAGCCTAAATTTTCTGTTATGACATGCTTAATCTGTTTGATGGCAGCTGACTGAGCTGCGCTGCAGATGGGTGGTCACAACTCAAGGCATGCATTCCCACGCCCAGATCTTGCATCATGGCTTGTGCTGGTGCAGCTGCCTTCTGAGCCAGGTTTCCATCAGTGACCTGAGCTGACAGGATCCATCCAATCCATTATCATCATGTAAGGTCTAGCTTAGCAGATTGCAGCTAGATTGTATTACTTTCCAATACCAATCTTGTTTGTAACAGGAAACCATCACATCCTATGATTCCTTTCCCAAGCATTATACTAGCTGAAGAATAAATGTATTCTTAAAAATACATAGAATTAGAAATGTAGAATCTAAGGTGCTTGGGGGAGGATTAGTTTCAAAAAGTGTAATTTTTCTTGAAGTGACCAAAGTTCACAATTTCATAAATGTATCGTGCCTGGTTTATCAGAATGTCTGGCTATCTCAGAACATCTCTCTCTCTCTGTCTTTTTTTTTTTTTTTTTTTTAATACTGGCATTAGTATTGTTGGTTAGGGTTTTTCCTGTTTCAACAGGAGTTAAAATATTAAGATATTCTGTATACTTAAATGGGTTCTTTTATCACTGACTTCATTTAAATTATGACCCTGTTTTTTTCTTTAAAAAATAATTAATGATTATCAAATTATTGGGATTTTATAAGCAAAACATGGACCCTGTATCCCTCTGAAGCAGAAAAGTTAGCAATTCTTTATCAGACTTCTTATTCATTGAATGCTTTTCCCAGTGTTTAAGATGGGTGACTAAATTGCTAAAAAATTGATCTTACCTTATTCATTTTACAGGTTGAGCAGTCAAAAGTTTTAATCAAAGAGGGTGGTGTTCAGTTACTACTTACAATAGTTGACACACCAGGATTTGGAGATGCTGTGGATAATAGTAATTGGTAAGACATTCTTCGCATGTTCTCCCACAATAATTCTGAATTGTATTTTGTGTGTGTGAGAGAGAGAATACCTGTGGCTTTTTTAAAAAAAAGCACACTTCGATCTTCAGTTAAAATATTAACGTTTTTAAACTTTTCAGTTAGCTGAAAACTTTAACTACTGTAGTTCCCAAGTACCTCTATTAACTTGATTGAAATGCTATCAGCTTTTCCCTTTAAAGTGAATGGAGCCCTTGGCTCTTTATCCACATATGCAGTGTGCAGAACTGACTTCTGTGCTGTCACAAGATGTGACCAGTAAAGCATATTCCTTTAGCTACTGTTCTTAAGTGTTCTATTTAATGCTATTACAATGAAGGTAATTGTGTTTGAAAGGTTTTGTCAGTGAACTCACAGATTGTATCTTCAGAGCTATGTAACTCGGTTGTATGTTGAGCGGCTGGTCACTTAAAATGTGCTGCCTTGAAGTCTCTTAATTTAAAAAACAACCCCGCTACCCCCCAAAAAAAAAAAAAAGCAAGCCATGGGGAAATAGTGTACATGTATTTCTTAGCAAAGACAGACTTTTTTACATAAATGATGTAACTTACAGGTTTTTATTCATGTAACCTCTGCAGTTGGCAGCCAGTTATCGACTACATTGACAGTAAATTTGAGGACTACCTGAATGCAGAATCACGAGTGAACAGACGTCAGATGCCAGATAATAGAGTGCAGTGTTGTTTATACTTCATTGCTCCTTCAGGACATGGGTTCGTATTAGTGCATTGTATGTTTCCTTTCTCAGTCTTTTATCTCAGATAAATATCCAAATTTGGCATTCTTAGTTATGTAAAATTCCAAATACGATTTTCTTAATGGCCTGCAGACCATGCTTAATTTCAAGATGAGCTTACTTTGGTTTGTCAAACATCAGCAAGCCAGACAAGTAATAAGTTAGAATACCAGAAAACATGATTGCATGTTAATTACATAACAAGAAAAATAGTATTAGAACAATTAAAAATACACAGGTGTTCACAAGCGCCGGGTCTATTTGTGATCTATGTCTTCTGTTCACACACTACTGTTCAGAAGGAGAAACAGTTTCACACTCTTAAGCAACAGGATTTTTGCTTTTCACTCCCTCCCTTTGATTTTAATGATAATTTGAAGATGGGAAGTTTCATGCATTCTTATAAGCATGCTTTAATTCACCTGGGGTGTAATCCTTTGTCTAGTGACAATTCCAATATAGGCATTCTGGATTTTTTTCAGTTATACAATCTTCCACCCCTGCTTAGTTTTTAACTTGATCAGACTTCTACCTAGTGGTAGAGAGGGAGAACTGCATTTCCAGGGTGTATTAGATGTAGATTGACTATATCTGAAATTGGTTGCTTAGCATTTTATCATTGTATTATGACTGGTTACATTTGTCAGAGACTCTTAAGTTACACCTTCAAAACCAGGAGGAGAAGATAAGTAACCTATTCTATTGTATGGGTCAAAAATAGTAAAACTTGTTGAAGGGAGTAATGAAGGAGTTCTGAGGAATATTCCTCAGGCAGTAAAAAATGCCAGCTGTTACACTTAGCTTCTGTAGCTAGCATTGGAATGGTTCTAATCACTTTGAACTAGTCAGACACTTTGCAAATTTAGAAAGAAATATTGGGGGGTAGAGAAGAGTTTTTCTTATGTAGAATTATCTTAATTAAACATTTTGTTCCATATCCATGTCTGTAATGTCAGTTTTGCTCAACGTGCGTGTCAGTTTTAATGCAAACACTTGAATCCTTGGCATACACTGTTTTACTAGTGTGCAAAATCAAAATGTCATTTAAATAAAGGGAAGATGATCCATTCCTTGTGTTAGTCAATCTTTTTTGAGCTAACTTTCAGATTCTTCAGGAAACATTTGTCTTCCTTCCACACCCCCATTTTATCCATTAAAACTCTTTAAACCAGTGGGAAGTACAAATTGTTTGTAAGGAAAAATAAAGGTAATGCTTCAGATAAATTAAGTTTTGGTAACTAACTTTGTAAGACTGAAAGCTGGAAAAGTATGTTCCTTGTGAAGATATTTCATATTCTTGAGTTAAAAAAAAGTGTAAAGTTGAGCTAGGTTTGCATAGTGTTTTTCAATTACTGGAGTAAATGCTTGGAATTGTCATCTAATTAAGGAAATGAATGGAGCACAGAGAAAATTGGTGCTGCTGTTAGCATTCATTTCCTCTTTTAAGATACTGTCTTCTCTGAAAAGACATTGCTCACTTCCTACCTGGTTTTTGTGGTGGAAGCAGTCTTCAGTCATTTTTCCTGTGCAGACAGCTGCACCAGTTGAGTAGTGTACTCTTCACTCTTAATGCTTGATTGTATTTACATTGAATTAAAGCATTTGTAGGAGAACTTACCTCTGTTTGTCCTTATGACTTAATACATTTGTAAAAGCCAGCTTGTTACAATTTATAAAGAAAAAACAATTTGCAGATTAGGTCCTTCCATTTAATGCGTCCCACCATTTTTAGCTGGTATCCACACAGACATCTGAACTGATGGGTTAGTTTGTGTGGGGGTAGGGGGAGAGTGTGAGGGGATGGGAGGCGCCTTTCAGGGAAGTGAATGGGGTGATAATGAATTGCAGCCTCTTTCTGCAGTTCTAGGATCTTTACATAAAGGCTTCCCGCTTTAGTCTCCACTGTAAACTCAAGACCTTGAGATGAGCACTGTTGTGGTTCTGAACTATTCTGCTTTGGCAACTGCCCTTCAACCTGGTGTTGGCCTAGGTAGCTTTTCGAAGCAAGGAGAGGGAAAGCATATTAAAGTGAATAGATAGCCAAACCAGTGCTGTTAATCTAAATGTGCATTAATGTTAGCTATTTAATGGAAACATGTTGAGAAGTTGAGAAATTCAGTGGCAGGTAGAAAATGTTAAAGTGAAGTGTTAAGTATGTGTTCGTTAATGTTTTCTTTATTCTTTTATATATCGTTTGGAGAAGAAGCTGTATTTGAGTACCAAATGAATCTGGTTTTAATGTTCCTAATCCTAATTTCTTTTATATGAGAAATAATCTTGTTAAATCCTTCAAGTGAATCCTTTAAGCCTGACTAAACTTTCTATAATTCTGAAGCATTAATGCACCAAAACCTCTGTGGCTTTACTTTAGCAAGCAGGAAATATTGACCACTTCGATCCACATTGATGGTTTTATATACCCATATGGTGGGTGTTCTAGTTTTTGTCATTGTCATCCACTTTTATAAAGGTCTTTTTGTTATACGTAGCTATTTAGAGATGTGATATTTCTACTTCATTTGTACACAGGCCACAGAGTTTACTGTCTTCAGCAATCTAATTTATAATAAAAAAGTCACAGTCCACTCTCAGGAAGAAGCATACAAGTAAACATGACTTTCAGAAACTGAAACTGCATATCTGAATAGAGCATGATTCACAACTGTAAACTCTTTACCAGTTGGGCTTTAAATTGGACCATCTTCCAGCTAGTGACACAGGCTCTACTACCTTCGTAGGAGAGTTCTTATCACTTGCTTGAATGTAGCAGAAGTCTTATGACTACTGGTAATATTGACTTATGACTTACTCCTCTGGTGTTACACAATTCTAGGAGATTTCCTGTAGCAGTTCCAGGTAGCCTTTTGAATTTCATTCAAGCATCTATCACTCAAATCAGTGTCTTAAGAGTAGTTGTCAGGACAAATCTCAAATTATTTGTACATTCTTGTTTAATTAATATAAATTGCAAGGCTCTAATGTTGTCTTTCAGACTTAAGCCTTTGGATATAGAGTTTATGAAGCGCCTGCATGAAAAAGTGAATATCATTCCACTTATTGCCAAAGCAGACACACTTACACCTGAGGAATGCCAACAGTTTAAAAAACAGGTGAGTTGAAAGATTAGTATTTACAACATGGGATAATTTAGTAAGTTGATTCCTATAGAAATGGTGAGATTTGACTTCTTGCATGCAAAGTTTAAACCCTGAAGCAATGACTTGAGACAGCAAAAGTAAGTAATTTATATCTCTAGATTTAATTATATTTCTTGGTGAAATAATCTTGTTTCTATCCTCAGGGGAAGAGGTTTCAAGTATAGTATGATTCTTGGCCAGTGAAATCATTCACTGCTGAGATAAAAATCAGTAAGGGAGGAAGGGAGCTCTCAAGATTTAGGTGCCAAACAGAAGTTGTGTATGTTTTATTGAAGAAAAAAAAAAAAAAAAAAAAAAAAAGGTATTTAACAGTATCACAGTATTATTGATTGTATTGTGGTATTCACTTTCATTTTGGTGCACTATATTTATTAAAGATGCCTCAGGTATTAGATGAGAATCAGTATACCTGTTGTTCAGTCTTGTGCTGTGGTAATGCATTTTAAAGATGGTGAGATAACTCTAACAATGATAGAACTGATATAATTTCTTTGTATTTGTAGAATAAATTTGGTGTTAATGTCTCCAAGTGGTTTGTTTTATTTCAACTACATGATCAGAGTAGAACATTTAGGCTTTGCTGTATTATACGAGGAGGATAAGGAGGACCCAGAACAGGACAAGAAAAGGCATGAAGTTTGTTTTATTGAACTATGTCTAGTCCTAGTTTAGAAGAACACAGGTTCTGAAAAGAAGTCAGCATTAAGTGATGTTGTGTGCAAAACTCTTGATTTAAGACTAAAAATTAAAGGACATTTTCTGCCTTGGAGAAACTTAAGCAAGGTGCTAGACACCTGAAGTCTGTTTTGGTTGCATTTCCTGGGTTTTTTTGACGTAAAGGGTGGAAAAAATGGTAGAACACAGAATATTTCTTAATGTATAAGCAGCTTTATCAATGAGTTGATGTTAAATAGAGGAGACTTTCCCAAATCAAACTTCGAAAACAAGTCCTTGCATGAATTGGAAACTTATGTTCTTATAAGATTGCAAATCCATGAACCAGAAATATTCCCCAGGGCTCTTCAGAGTAGCTGTCAGCAAAATGGTTTAGTATTTTTCCGTTCTACGATTCTGGAAAACTAATCAGCTTGTTTTTAAAAATACCCTACAGACAAATTGAGCACCAAAACAGTACAGTCTCATTTTTGATGACGCTGTCAGTTATTCTTAAATTTTCATTAGTGCTTGCAAATATTTTTCAACACAACTAACTGCTGGAGTCAGTCCATCAGTTACAAGCTCTATTAAAATAGGCAGGTGATCCTGCTTCAAGCAACTGATGCTCAGGTGAGCTAGAAACAGGAAAGAATAGGAGTGACAGCAGTAGCTATTGTGGGAACTGAAAGGGCTGAAGTATGCCTGCAGTTATCTATTCAAATTTTTTTTTTTTTTTTTTTTAAGGGACTCAATTGCGGGACTAGTCAGAGAATTTAAGCTGTATTGTGTTAGTTCTGCATGTGCAGGTAGAATTCCCATTAGTGTAAATCTCTGCCACATTGTAGGAAACTGATGTTCATTTTTGCTGCCTTGTATTGATGGATAGTATTCTGTTAGTTGTAGGGCTCTGGCCCTGATCCTGTCTTCTCCTGGCTGAGGAGACACGGTCATGCTAATAATCCCTTGGGGTCACCTGAAGGTGTTAAACATGTGCAAGTTTTGTGATGTAACTTAGTCACCTTAACATGCAAGGATCTTACATGCCAAACAAAAGGAGGGAGAATCAGATTGCAGCAAGAAATAGAGTTATTACAAATTATTAATTCCTCAAACAAATAACATATTTTTGGTTTTAGATAATGAAAGAAATCCAAGAACACAAAATTAAAATATATGAATTTCCAGAAACAGATGATGAGGAAGAAAATAAGATTGTTAAAAAGATAAAGGTAAATAATTTTCTTTTGTAAAAAGTGCTTGGGGTGGGGGGTGGGGGGGTAGAGAGTGAAAAGCTTTTTGTCATTAATGAAGAGCCCACCAAAATGTTTAGAAGATAAAAATTCGATGTAAAGCTCTTGTAAGAGTCACTGTTCCTCAGCAGAGGCAATGAATGACACTCTTAGACAGATAACTTAAGTCTTTTAATGGCTAAAATTCAGAATAAGAGCACTAGATCACATGTTCATTTAATAAACTCTGAAAAGATCACTTTCTCTTTATTCCCATCCCTATTTGACTTTTATCCACCTACCACATTTTGTTTGATTCTGAGCTTCGAAGGAGGCAAGGGTTGTCTTTTCAGATAGAGGTGTGCAATGGCACAGAGCGTGTGCGTTACCATTAATAACTGTCTGACTAGTTGATATACTGAAACCTTAATGGAGACAAATGACTAAGAAAATCAAAAGGACTGTTAGGCTATTTGAAAGGCTTTTTCTTTGTTTACTTGTGGGTTTGGTTTGTTCTTTTATGTTGGAGTCCATCTTGTATACGTTTCTAGAGCCTTGCTTCTGTTTGTTCAGTAGTTTTAACAGCCTGTGAGAGCTTTTACATTTTTTTGTTACTCTGGGAATCACTTAGGATAGATAAACACAAATAGTACAAATGGAAGATATTCTGGGACTAAGCCTAAAGGAGAAGAGCAGAATAAAAGCAAGGACAAAAGTCCAAAATACTTAGCTTTGTACACTGTTCCTTTCAGCTACTGAAGCTGCTCTTGGCTTCTTTGTTGCTTGTTACACTGGAGGGATTTTTGGTTCAGCTGAAAACAAGAACTTGAAGTAGTTCTTTGCCAAACCTTTGAAAACTGGGTACAAGTTCCAGTCCAAGTAACAGTCCTTTGTAGCCAGTAGGAATACGAATTGATAAATAATTATTGTGCAATTGAGTAAATAGGAAATGGTTTGCGTGTTGCTTAGCTTACTAAGTAACAGTAATGTCTGTTTCTTAACTAGATTTACAGAATACAACAGTGTAAGGAATTTCAAAGGGGTGTGTGTGGATATATGTGTCATTAAACTAGGCAGAGGTCAGTAAACATGACTATTCTTGCACTTTGGGTAAGCTGCATTGCAGTGTTATAGCACCAAACTAGCTTACGTCAAGTTTATACATGGGCATGCTTTCAGTATCTTTTGGCAGTAGAAACTTTTATTTTTAAAGTAATACTTTATCTTGTAGGACCGTTTACCTCTTGCTGTGGTAGGTAGTAATACGATCATTGAAGTCAATGGCAAGAGAGTTAGAGGAAGACAGTACCCATGGGGTGTTGCAGAAGGTAAGGCTTTCTTGTGATTGTTTTATCTATTTAAAACTTATTAGACATTAGTCTGTTTTTGAAATGTTTTAAATGCTTAATTTGGTCTGGAAATTTATTGAATATACCATTTTGTTATTCTGACAGTCGTGGAACAAGGTAAAGGTTCAGCAACATGTAACTTTGCAAGCAGATTCCTGTTGAAGCCTCACTGAGGAATTGTAAAACCTGTAGTAACTTACTGTAGTTAATGATGAGGCTTAGATTACAACTATTTGCTAGCATTCTTATTTTAATTTTCTTCATATAAAAACTATGTATTTCTTAAATTCTTCTTTCTAGAGTATTCACATTATAAATGTTAATTTGATCAGCTTGACTAGCATAAATTCAATTTAAAAACTCAGATGTTTTGGAAAAAAACCACAAACTCTTCCAGAAACTTTGAGTTTTAATTGCTGGGGTGTAGCAACTGGTAATGAATTGAATACTTTTGATGGTTTTTTTGGTTTTTGGTTTTTTTTTTTTTTAATTCATTTAAAATTTGCTTTTTACTGTTATAAAAGCTTGAAGCTAAGTGCATGTTCTTCTGGCAATCATTGCTTGTGCTTTAATGCTGTTCACTTATTTCAGATGGCACATGGCATGGCTTGCACCATGCTGTGTAGTGAAACAATCACTATCAAGCTGTTTTTTCATGATCATTGGACTTTTTCCTTGTAGTATGTGTGTATTGAATAAAGAGAAGATTATTTTTTTTCTCGCTATTTCTGCCTTCCGAGGGGAATGGACTATAAATTTGATGCAGTGTAAAATAGACAAAAAAAACCCCAACCAACAAGCACTGTATGCACCAAAACTTTAAAGAGAAATGCTGTAGCACTTTGAAGTGTGTGTCTGGCAGGAAATGAGGTTTGGCAGAAAATAAAAACCAGCTGCACCAGAGAGGATCAAGCTTTATTTAAGGCTTTTGCATTAGCATTTGAAGATGTACAAAATGGTGTTGCTTTTCTTTATTTTAAAACAAACTTCATAAATGTTTCATGCTCATGTGATTGTACAACTTCTGGAAGGGAAGAACTAACCTAACTAAAAGGAACCTCTTCAAGTGGCTTTGAGTCTGTCAACTAAGGACAGAACACTTGGACATGATGCTTTTTTGGGAGTATGACTTCATGTACTATCTGAGTGGAACTTACCAGTTTGTGTAAAACCATGGAACAAAATAATGCAGGAGTGCAGATACAAGATGAACACACAAAGAGGCTACGCGCTTCATTTTTCTGCAGGATTCACTGAAATTACTTGAGTTATTTTAATTCCTTCATCCTGTTTTTCTTCCTCCTTCCCATGAAAATGTCCATCTCTACTTCAGGAGCACATTGGAACCTGCCTTGTGCCTTTCTTTTTTGTGCGCTAAGAGCTTTGTGTGTTGCCTTCTCTGTCTGCATGCCAGAGAGTTCTGGGGTGTGCATTTTTCTGCAGTGTTGTTTCATTCCCTATC
The DNA here is from genome assembly GCA_024606505.1 of Aquila spilogaster. Taxonomy (NCBI): domain Eukaryota; kingdom Metazoa; phylum Chordata; class Aves; order Accipitriformes; family Accipitridae; genus Aquila; species Aquila spilogaster. Next base: position 43,464 of record JANHGO010007658.1, read on the forward strand.
AGGGAAATGCCACTCACAGCATCAGCCTCTTCTACAGTAATGGGATGATAGGCACAGTGGAATAGGTGGCATCTAATGACAGCTGCCAATGCTCTGTTTTGGTCCATAGGCAGGTGCATCAAATTAAATATACAACCTTCCTTTGCTTAGTTAATAAAGAACTCAATCCACATTAAAATTAAAATGAAGACTTTTGCAACTCGTTTGGTGGGGCAGGAAGAAATAGATTGCATTAAGTCAGTCTTCTAAAGGTTTTAGATATAGCTGGATCCAGACTCTGATGTCTTTAGTGTCTGATCCTTAATTATACAACTGTGCTGGCAGGGCCTCCAAAGGATCATAAAGTTAGTTAAATTGGCAAAACTGTGTTTCTGTTGTGGTACCTTATTCTGCTGTACTGACTTGGAGTACAGTTTGCCAGTATGGCTTAGGGGAGCACAGGAACTTTGCTGGTAAGATATATTGATAGAGTTATATTGTTAATGCTTTCCTACTGTTAACATACATACTGTTTGAGTAAGGAAAGACTGGAAGTAATCTGTTGTTGGAATGAACGTAGGAGATGGGTGACATCTAAAAGCCTTGCCTCTGTGTGAGGCACATATTTTGGTTGGTACCTCCACAAAAATTTACCTCTCTTTGCAGTTGAAAATGGTGAACACTGTGACTTCACAATTCTGAGGAACATGTTGATAAGGTAACTAACTCACAGGTAACATTAAGTTTTCTAGTATGCCTGAGAGATTGGAAAGTCACATATTGGAGAAAAAAGGATTTGAGCTAGTGAGTTCATATTAATCCCCATATTTTTCATTGTAAACAGTATCTTACACTTTATGATACCTTGTTTAACCACATATTTAGCAAGCAGTGGTGGTGGTGATGATTTTTTTAAATAGTTCTCTTTACTTTCTGATTACTTGTTCTCGAAAATTATGATAAACCATAGGAACCCGAGTTGTCTGCTAGTGCTGATGTGTACTTAGTTGTAGGCATTTTTTTTAAATTTTCAGCGCTGCAGTTGTCTAAAGCAAGACTGCCTGTGCTTCGTTGTGTTAGGTGCTGAGTCCTGCACTCACAGCAGTTCAGTAAGTGACGTCTGCTGTAACAACTGTTAGTTTGATTATTAAGCTTTGTTTTTCTCTAGGCTGATGATGGAAAATTATTAAAGGAAGCTAATGTAAAGTTCAAGACTAAGATACAAACATTTAGCTTTTGCAGCCTTAAAAGATAGAAACTAGGAAGTTTTGGCTTGTTGGTTGTTTCTTGCCTGACATGCTTTGGCACACCTACTACGGTAGTAATACGCAGTTCTCATAGCTGTTCTCCAAAACTTGCAAGTTTATCCACAGAATTCAAAGTTTCTAAAGATTGGTCCTGTAAGTTAATGTTTGAAATACTGCAAACTTGAGATAGTTCAGTGCAAAATAATCTGTTATTTCTGGGACTCTGCTGTCAAGACAGCTCTAATTTAAATGGAAGAATGACAACATTGTGGGGAATGGGACATTAATGGGGGGATATAATTTAATTAAGTCAATCTGCAGTATGAACATGGACTGATTTTTCAGATAGTATTTTGTATTTGTGCACTAAGATGCTAAATTACACTTATTGACAGAACTCATATGCAGGACCTGAAGGATGTCACTAACAATGTACATTATGAGAACTACAGAAGCAGAAAACTGGCAGCTGTTACATACAATGGTGTTGACAACAACAAAAATAAAGGGCAGCTAACAAAGTAAGTTCTTGTTAAGGTTGTATTGCACTTTAATCTTTTTGCTCTGGTTTTTGGTTGATGGTTGGTTTTGTGTGTGTGTGTGGTGGGATTTTTCGTTTGGTTTTTTTTTTTGGGGGTGGGGTGGCTTTGTATTTATCGTCCAATCAGTTGCCTCTTCACTGTGTTCTGGTCTGAAAACTGTATACCTCTTGTTTATTTATGATTTGTTTTTTTCTGTTTCACTGAGGTTTACACTAGTTTAACTGAACATGTTAAATAACTGGGTTTTAGTTAGATTCAGTTCTGAAGAGAATCCTTACATTTACTATTTCTGTTTGAGTTTTATTTCACTGGTACTTATTGCAAAGTTTTTGCGCATTAGTGTTTCTATTTTGGTTTATATACTACTTTTGGGATTATTGGTTCTTTTGGCATGAATGCTCAATATTCAGTGTCAGGGATGTTTTTGAGAAGAATGGGTTAATATTTGTTTAGAAACTGAAAATCCAGACCTGCTACTGTCATCTTTGAAATGCTGCCCTGGCTACTTCTATGGTTGCTTATCATGGCAGGCAAATTATTGCACCATCTTTATCTTTTGTGAGAGGAGAGTTGCAATGCAGGGCTTTTTGGTTTTTGTTGGTGGTTTGTTTTTGTTTGGGTTTTTTTTTTGTAACCCTAATATGTAGTTTTCATTATCTCTGACAGCAAGTTGTTTGTCAATCTGATGAAGTTATTGGAAGATTTAAAAGTAGGCTCTATTGTATTCTGCATTGTATAATGCTATTTGAGAATAGCTATGCTCTTAAATTTAAGTATTTTTCCTGCTCTGCATGTATCAACTGTATCAACAATAATTAGTGATTAAATAATTATCAATTAGTGATAGTCTTATTTCTTTTATTTGTACTATATTTAAATACAGATTTCCTCAACCAAAATATAGGGTACTATTCTGTTCAGCTAATGATATGCCAAATTACAGCTGTTCTTCCTGAAAAAGATCCCTGAAATTAGATGGAAATATCTGCTATTCCCATCCATATGACAGCTACAAAGCCATTTTTCACTAAAGGAGTGTCTATTCTACACTATCTTAATGCTTTGAAAGTGGCTGTGAGGGAATGATTTAAGTGGACGTGATTTTTTTTTCATCAAGTGTGAGCCTACACAAGACTTCCCTGCTCAGCATTGACAAAAAATGTAACAGTGTATGTCAGTTATATCAACTCTTCAAAAGTGTACTTAAATTTAGGTAAAGTTTGTAGTGAGGTCAAGTCTTAAAAAGAATAGTTTTCAAATATGTGTATCCATAACACAGTGGTTACTTCTTCTTGCTGCCCTGTTTCCTGCCATCATATTATCCCTGACTCGCATCTCAAGGCTTCTGAATGCATATAGCAAGTATGTTAGAAATACTTCTCAAGCTACACTTGTCCTCATATTACTACAGTGTTGATGGTAGGGAGAGGAGGAGTTTTAAGAACTAAAATTACTAAATGAGGTAGTCACTGTGAAAAAATTGCAGTGAAGGGGCATGGAAGGTAGTTTGCACATTTGAGAACAAAGTGGTGCAGGTGGGCACATGAGAGCAGAAAATGTGCTTGAGCGCAAGAACTTGAGCCATCTTTCTCTTTGCTGAGGTGATGGCGTACTAATAGTAGCGCAGAACAGAAAATTCTGCATTTCCTCCAGGACTTCTAACTTGCTATTTCTTTTTACTGTACTATTATTTGCTATTACTGTACTGAAAAGTGAAACTTTTTCATTGTAATTTTGGATATCAGAGGAAGTTGTATAGATTTTATTTTTTGTGTTGTTTATTGCTATTTTTTAATACCTTTCCAAGCCTGAGCATGTTTTCCTTAGATTTTGAAAAATCTTAATTTTAGTGATAATACTTTCACCATTTTGTTTTGTGCCTGCTTAGATTTCTGTTAGTCTGCACCTACAAACTTAGTCTGTTACTTAATCCAAGTAAGGACTGGTTATTCTGCATTCTTCTTAAAAAGAATAATGCAGTAATTTTTTTTTTAACATTATTTTTCATTCCCATATTGCAAACATAACAAGATGTACTTTTGTATAAATGCATCTACCAGAAGGTTTCAAACCTCTTTTTGTGTCCTTCGTTCTCCCACTCGTCCCAGTCAGTTGCTGATAGCATCGCTGAGATTTCCTTTTTAGCTAGAATTTACAGTAAGAGCGTCTGGAATTACTCTGCTTTCTGAAACATGCTTACTTTTGCATCTCCTGCCATCTCAGATCACTGTACTGTCCCACCTGAATACTTCTAGGTAAACATGCCTTTTGGAACAATTTTTTCTGTAAGAAATCTGTCGCTCAGAACACTGCAGTACTGCAGCTTGGAGGTGAATAAATACAACTGGCACTCTTAGCTATCAGGTTTTCTTTTTTTCAAAAGAAAAAATAAATTATCGCAGTTTGTGTGATTCAGCCATGGCGAAAGATGAAAGATGGCAAAATGTATTGCAACCTTGTAAGAAATACTTTGAATGTTTTCCTTAGAGTTTGTTCCTCCATACATAGGATGACTTACTAAGTAAATAAATAAAATTTTTGAATGCATGTACTGGTTATGAAGCAGTTGATGCTATTCTTGTCTTGTTACCTTATCCATATGTTGAGTTGCAGCATTTTTTTTTAACCTTTAACATGCTTTTTTGGCTGCAATGTGTTTTCGTAGTTTTGAATCTAGCATAGTTGAAGCAGCATAGAAGGAATTTTCCTAATAACTATGTGTCTTCCTGGAAATTAATTGAAAGAAGGAGGAACAGTATTAACAGTTTATCTGTGCATCCCCTTAGGAATTTTATGCTTGCCTGCTTACCTTTTGTAAGAAGTGTCTGTCTCTCAAAATGGAGCGACATTTGACTTTGTCCTTTGGAAATTTGATTCTTTCACAGGAGACAGATCCTCTATCTCTATATGAGAATGGAGACGTGCTCTGATGGTATCTGGTAGTATTACAAGCATACTGTTAAACACAAATACAACCTCTGGCTCTGGAAACTCCTAAGCTGCTGTTCTTTTGTAAGCTGGGAGGGTAGACTTAAGAGGAGATGTACATGCAGTGGTTCTTGCACTTTTCCAAAAGTATCTCCTACTGGCAGCTGTTGGAGACTGGACTGACCTTTTGTACCTTTAAAACAGCTGTATTTTTATGATCTTAGCAGGTCTTTGTTTTTCATGCAACTTGTTAACATATTTCTTTGAACAAGAATGCAAACGTGAAAACAAATAGAAGTATGTGCTACAAGTTTTAATAGTGCTTTGCAGATGAATTGAAGCAGTTTCTTCTATCTAGTTGATAATTTTCTTTCTGATTTGTCTCCTTTGATTCAGTGAAACTCTAATTGTCTGTTCTACGAGTAACTTGTTGACCTAAGAGCAATCCAAAGCATGTATTTTCCATGATTATGTAGCTTTTTGGTATTTTAGTGTCTGATTTCTTCAAATTTCAATATCATCCCAACCATTAAAAAAATAAAATAAAACGTCAAGGGTAATCTGCACATGTATGGATAACTTGTCTCTTCAAACTATGTGGTAATTGTAATTTCAGACGTGTACTACATGACGTGAGAAAATTGTCATTTGCTCTGAAATTTAAAATATCTAATTTGAGAAATCTTTTCAGTTTGCTGTATGAAGCTGCTATCTTCAACGAGTTTAAAAGTAAAACCTTATTTTACTGAAAGCCATATTGTACACTGCAAAGATAAGCCTTACCCATCTACTGATCTGTTCAATAACCTGTCACACAGGGTAACAAAATACACAATGCATAGGTCCTTTTAACTGCCTAGCTTACACTACTTCAACTGCCTTCGCCTACATTCTTAGCGAATTCTGTGAAATGGTTCTAATGTTAAGCCCATCTTACTGTATGGTGAGGCTTAATACCAGAATCTTCTTTTCAGACTTCCCCCCCCCTCCCCCCTAGAATTAGTGAAGTGCTAACACAAGGCATGCTGGGGTTAAGCATCATGCTCTGGGGAGGTGACCCTGCAGCCCAGCCTTCTTCAGAGCTGAGCTCAGCTCAGCCGCCCGTGAGACCTCTGCTGGCCTTTGAAGACAAGTGCTCCTTTTGTAGCACAAGAGCATTTGGGGGTTTTTAATACAATGTGCTTTACTAGGTGACAATTTTTAAATGAACGGATAAGCCTCCATATGGCATCGGTTTCCGAAAACTTGTTTAGAGCAAGTGGTTGTTCGTGTCACTTAAAATACTTAAAATCGCTTTAAAAGAATGCGTATTCTAGGGAAGCTATTCCTGAAAGTATCTGCACATCAAACCTGCATTAATATTTACATGGTGTAGTGATTTACTAACTGAATTTGAAATAAATATAACAAGCTTTAACTAAGAGTCTTTCCTTTTACTGTGAAAAATTTGCTTTTGGGGGAGCACAAAATTAGCTTTAGGAATCTATTAATAATGAATTTACTTTTTTAATTATTACATTTTGGTTTTGTGGTTTTATTTAAGCATGCTAAGCTAAGCCTCTGTATTTTTTGTTTTTTAGATTTGACACAGTTGAAGGCATGTAAGTGGTCATTTAAATTTTTCCAAAAAACTTAAAGACAAAAATTTTATAAACACAAAAAGGGTTTCACTGTTTAATGTTTCAAATTTAAAACAGTTTCCTGTTATCCTGCTCTTGGCACTGTTTTGGTTTTGGTTTTTTGTTTTTTTTTTTTCCCCTAGCAGGTTTGGTTTTTGTTCTAAAGCTCTGCTAATGTAAACTTTAGGAATTTATAAATACTTTCAGTGACAAATATCTCTGTAAAAACGCATCTTCTGTAGAAACTTTTTGGCTAAGCCTCAAGACAAATTTGGTTAAATTTCAACAATAAGTAGAAGTGCATAAATTATGAAATTCCCCCAGTTTCTCTCCGTAGCTCCATCATCTTTACATAGATGCTTATAAAGAATTAGTGGAATTTTCATCCTTATCTGTAAATTTACAACTCTTCATTGGATTGGGGAATTAGTTACTTTAATCTTTTCTGACCATGGTTTTATCTTATTAGTGGCTCGCAGAGGTTCCACTTTGTGCATATCTAGAATAATTTTTAATTTTTGCAGATTAATTTAGAGGACTGTTTTAACATACATCCTGTTAAATTAGCTAAATGTTTTACATCTTTGTTTAGTGGTTTGGTTTTTTTCCTTCAGCTCTTTTTTTTGTTCAAGTCCCTTGTATAGTTTTATCCTGAAACATAGGATGATGTGCTTTTACCCACATCATGTATTTAAGACCTAACAAAACCAGTTGTAACCTCTGTTGTAAAGCTCTCAGCTGTAAATGCTCACTTGTTAGTTTATCAGATTTTCTGTGCAGACTGATTTTTACCACTTTCTCAAATACATCTCGCATGACATCCCCATTAGATTATTAGGTTGTCAGTAGATGGGATGTTTCTGCTCCCCTTTTGAGCCTGTAGAAACTGCAGCAATGATTCCTCAGTATTCAGATCTACTTCCTAGGTTAATTTTCGAAGAGCAGATACATTTGAGAACTTCTAAAAGGTAACAACAAGAAAATAGTCTCGTTTTCGCAGCTGGTTAGCTTCCACAAGTACTGCTACTCACCTCTTCTTTCATTTTCTTATTTTTGTGTATTATTGTACTTTACCTGTGTTTAACCTTTTTTTTTTTTTTTTTTTTTTCTTTTTTCCCCTTGACAAAAGTTGCTAGCAGTCAGCCTTTTGAAGGGCTAAAGTAAACATTAGGCTGAGGCTCAGTTTCAGTATATTATACAGCATTTTACTCACCACTCCAAGCTTTGCAACTGTTAGTTTGGATTAATTTTTTTTTTTTTTTTTTTTTTTAAATAGAAATGCCATTTTCTTCCTCCTTGCCCTCCACCAATTGTCACCCTTAAAATACTGGTATTTGAGGAAAAAGTTCATATGGCCTTGACTTAATGTGACGTTGATTACTTTCACTGTATGATTAGTTGGTAAAAATGGGCAAGCAGGAAGGATAAAATGAGCCATTAATAGTCAAACCAGATCTTAACTATGATATATAACCTCCATTCCTTTAAGAATCAGTGGCAAATTCTGAATCAAAATAGACGTTGCTAATTATGTTTCAGTCATCACTGAAAGTTAGTCAATTCTTTTCTCCTTTTAGAATGCTTTTCCTGCATGATTTGAATCAGAACAGGGTTTTTTTTGTTTGGGTTTTTTTGGTTATTTTGTTTGGGGCGCTTTTGTTTGTTTTTTAAGAAATTAAAACAAAAATATTATTTTTGATAGGGCTTAGGCTTGCCACCTCTATTTTACAATTTACTGGTCTGAGTGACTTTTGCATACACTACAGTAGATAGCCTTTGCTGGTTGATTGTAACAGTTCCAAATATATTCAGTTCTTCATTTTTACCAACACAATAGTTAAAACTTTGTCATTTAAGCTGTACATAATCAAAACTTTGAAAAGAGGCCAGTGATTTGTTTTGATTGCTCTTTATTGAACAGCAGAAAAGTCTCACAAGACTCTTATGTAGCAATCATCACTAGATCAAAATCATCCTGATTTATTGGATATTTAATATGAAACTTGCTATTTAAAACTTGTATCACCATAACATTGATAGCAGGCTTATACAGCTTTAAAGATTCAGTAGAATCCAGGAAAGTAGTTACCATAAAGTGTATAGAAAAATTAAAAATAACGTACATTGTTTTTATACATCAAGTTTATTAATAGCTTTCTAAATGGAAATATTCCAACTAACACTTTCATGAAATCCTGATGTTTAGTTGCCCGAACCTTTTTTTGCAAAGTTGCTATCTCTTCAAAAGTATCACCACAACGTTCAACACAGTTGTAATGTTAACTTACTCTTGGGCTCACTTTGAACAGTGAATATTTAGAGAGGAAATGGGGCTTTTGTCTGCAGTGCTCTTAAAACTTTTATTATGTCCATTCATTTTTCTATATATTTGAACGGGAAAGAAAAAGACGCCTGAAGATCACTTGGAAGATGCTAATTTTTTTTGTTTTAACTTTGGTTTCCTCTCTTCCCATGACCAGGTTCTGCTAAAGATAGAAAGTCAAGAATTTCTGTTAACCTAAATGTAATGTAATTCAATTGTGGGGGAGGAAAAGATATTGTATGAAATGTCTTTTTGAAGAAAGCTTAACTAAACAGTTAATATAATAATGCAAATTGAATTTAAGCTAGCAGTGCATACAGCAATGTTATTTATCTTATAATGCTTCAGCATTTTTACCTTGTTTTTTACAGATACCCTAATGTAACAGACAGGAAAAAAAGTTCTTATTAGCTAACTTCTTCTTCTGGATTTATGGCAGGAGCCCGTTGGCACAGATGGAGGAGGAAAGGAGGGAGCACGTAGCCAAAATGAAAAAAATGGAAATGGAAATGGAACAGGTGTTTGAGATGAAAGTCAAAGAAAAAGTTCAGAAACTGAAGGACTCTGAAGCCGAGGTACTCAAAATGTCTTAAACCTTAATATGCTTGAGGCAGAACAAGTGTAGGGATGGCTCTTTTTGCCAAGACTTTGCAACATAACCTCTGTCTAGGAATTGATTCCATAGTTAGATTTTATGTTTAAAGACAACTCAGTTATTCTTTCTCAACTTGTTGTCTTTGCTGAAATGGTATAAGCCCAAACTTAGTTTTAATGTTCACATGCATTCTCTTTTTATTTTCACAGTCACAGTATGTTAAAATACTCCTTAACTTTATTTCTCACCTTCTTTCTCACCTTCTTTTTCTCCCTGTTCTTTGGAATATTTTATGCCTGTTTTCTTCCCTGTGCTTTAAAAAGTTCTTGAGATTTTCATGGTTTACATAAGCTAATGTAGTAACGATAACTTGCGTTGCATATTAAAGCAGCAGTTCAGGAACTTGATATGATGTCTATAAGAAATCATCTAAATGAGAATTACTAGACTAAGGAAGAGGTAAGGATATGTTGTTGTCAGTGTTTTGGTGTCATTTGAACATACATAAATTTTAAGGATGTTTAATTTCTGTCACCTCCAGGTGAAGTCCTTCCAGTGAAACTGTTTTTTGTGGGCTTCAAGCAGCTCTTGAAGTGATCTTTTTAAGAGACTACTATAAAATGATGTTTAAGTAGAAAATTAATTTTAAGTTTTGAGAAGGCAGCTTCTCACAAGAAGCCTAATAGAGAAGTTCAAAACTGTCAAAGTTCCTAAAGAAAGTTTGGCTCCAAATTTGAGGGAAACTGAGGAGCCCTGGAAGGGTAGTTTAAATACTTGGCAGCCTAGGCATTGTAAGGAGCCAAGGCATACTGGATCAGAGGAAAAAATACATCAATCTAGATTTCCCACCCCCCATGCCCCCCCTTTTGGAGAAGTGAATGGATAAAGAGATAAATGCTAGGATACACCAGTCAGCAATTTGAGGATTGCAAAGCTAGATGTTTTATCTGGATCACAGTGTTTAATTAGTCACTGGATTTATTCTTCCTCAATTTCTGTCTCAAATCTTTTTGAACCCATTTACGCTTCTGGCCTCCACACTCTCCTTAAACAAAGGAAAGCCTGTCTTATTGCTTTTCATGTATTACCTCATGACTTCTGAGCGAGTGCATCCTGTGATACCAGTTTTTAAATGTTCGTGCAATTCATTCCTTTTTTTCTTCACAATTCATGACTTCGTAAACTTCTGTTGCATTTTTCTAAATGTAGAAAAGTAGGCAATAGACAGTGCCTGAGTATAAAGCATTTTAAAAATCTGTAAAAGGAAATACATTTTGAAAGGTTTGTGTGAGACAGACTTGCAAGAGAGTAAGGAAAGAGGGAGTTCTGTTTAACTCAATTAAAAAACATGTTACACAAAACAAAAGGAATCGCTTTTCCTGACAGTGTCTCCATTCTCAAAACACATTTGATTGTCAGTCTGTCCCATCAACTTGCAGGAGAGACTTCTTATACTATTCTGGCAGTGTAGGCAATTCACTTCAATAATACTAATTCATTTAATTAGTGAATAAATTAATCCACATAATGTTTTCCCAAATAGATCCTTAATATACTTAATACTATAGGATGAAATAAATGCTTGGGTTTTTTTCCCTACACACAAAGATGCTGCTAATTTATGCATTACTGATACTCAAATGCTCTGAAATTTGCTTCTTAACATTTGCATCAAATATCAAATGTTCTTGAATTTCCTTTTGTTTGCCATGTGTAGCTGCTTACAATCCCTATGTGTAACTCAGGCAGCATTTGGGGTGTTTCCTGTTAACTCTAAAATGAGGCTATGGGATTAATACCCTTTTTGTTTTCGTTATTGGCAATACCTATAACCTTTTGAGTTTTTGGCCTAAAAGTTACTTTCTCTGAAGAGAAAATATACTACTATATTTTCTTGCATTAGTATAATTGCTGATGTTTGTTACTACAGCTCCAAAAGTTGCTGTGTTTTCTGTGCTTACTGACTCTGCTCAAAAACGTTCTATAGCTTCAGCGACGCCACGAGCAGATGAAAAAGAATTTGGAGGCACAACACAAAGAATTAGAGGAAAAGCGTCGCCAGTTTGAAGATGAGAAAGCAAACTGGGAAGCTCAACAGCGTATTTTGGAACAACAGAATTCTTCCAGGTAAATTGGAGTCTTGTCCTGCAGTTCACAGTAAATGTTCCGTAGCTTTCTGCTAAAAGGCAATTTCTGTGGTAACAATGGTCAATGGTGGTTGACCACTATGGAAGTATCACTTAAAAGCCAAGAAAAATCTTGAACTGCTTTTAGTTACAAATGAGCATATGTCAGAAATATTGGAAAGATTATTAGCTTCTAAAGCAGAATTTAATCTCCATACATAATTAGTTCTATCTGAAAAAAATTATGTTTGTATTTGAAAGCTAGATTGCATCAGACTTCTGAGGGATGAAGAGTTAAAGCTTTGAGAATCAAAAGTATTTAATTCTCCTAGTCCTTGGAAGGGGAACTCTAGTGATAAATGCATTGCTTGACTTCATGTAGTATAAATACTGTGTACGTAATAAGTTTCATACATTGTATTTCAACCAGTAAAGCTTTATAAAATGCATATTTTAAAAGATGTACATTAGTAACTTTTTTAAAAATCAGACTATGTATGCATTATTTAACAAACTTTTTTTTTTAATATATCGTTTTAGAACCTTGGAAAAGAATAAGAAGAAAGGGAAGATATTTTAAAGGCATCATTTTGACCACCAGTTATGTATTAGTTGCCAATATGCCAGCCTGGACATCAGTGTTTGTTGGATCCGTTTGACCAATTTTGCACCAGTTGTATCCATAGTAATGGATTTAACAGCATGACAAATTTTTGTTAGTTTTGATGGAGAATGAGATGCCTTGAATTGTCTAGGGTGTTGTGTACTTGGAAAAATAACAGCTCTAAGTACCTTTTGTTTTCCTTTCCTGTTTTTTTAAAACATGTCATTTTAATGCAAAAGAAAACATTTTACTGTTGTACAATCATGTTCCGGTGGTTTGATGGTTTATAGGATATTAAAAAATGCAAGGACTCTAGACAGTTTTTGGTGAGGATAAATTGCCATAATATGATGCAAACAATGCTTCTCTATTATTATAATACAAGAATTCCATTCAGTGCAGCGTATACAATAATGTAATTTAGTCTAACACAGTTGACGCTATTTTTGACACTTCCATTGTTTAAAAGTACACATGGAAAAACAAAAGTTGTAGGCTTACAGTGCACCTAAGCTTTTTATAACAACCCTTTTATGTTTTGGATTCTTTGAATATATGCTATTCTCATTTAGTAACTTCTTTAGCCAGAAGGATCTCATTACTGCTTCATTTTTTGTAATAACATTT